>JAJAQF010000037.1:188650-231150 GCA_020510985.1 Pholidichthys leucotaenia
GTCCTACTGCCCTCTAGTGGTGACTCTATAGGAACTTCACATATCAATACAAGCTGGGCAGTATCAAACGTGTCGCTGCTCTCATCCACAGCAAGGGAGTATGCAATAAAATCTTCTCTCTTTTTTATTAGTTGTTCATGTAGATTAGTGGAAAGCTCACACACGCGCTCAGCCACGGTGTTTCTGCTCAGGCTCACATTTAAAAATTCTTGCTTTCTATCTGGGCACACGATGTCGCAAACTTTGACCATGTACTTTTTGACAAACTCTCCCTCATTAAAGGGCCGGGCTGATTTTGCTATCTCTGTTGCCACAATAAAGCTGGCCTTTACAGCAGCTTCACTTTTTGATTTTGCTTTCATGAACATAGTCTGCCGGCAAACCAGACTTCTTTTCATCTCCTCCACCTTCTGCAGCTTCTGCTTTATCTCCAGGTCCTTGTACTTTTCATAATGTTTTGTTTCATAGTGTCTTATAATGTTATATTCTTTTGTTACAGCCACGTTAGCTCCGCACACAAGACAAACAGGTCTGTCCTTTATATTCGTGAACAGATAATCTGCCTCCCACCTGTCTTGAAAGCTCCTGTTGTCCATCTTTCATTTGGCCATTTTTGTGGAGGGTGAAATTAATTTGTCCGATGTGACTGGAGCATGGTTGTCAATGACTGTCAACAGAAAAAAGGAGCGCTTGCCGGTTTCAACTGCGTGCCAACATACTACCAAAGCATTGTGGGATTTGTAGTATTAGCGGTACAGTATATACCGCGGGCCAGCTCTAATGCACATTTGATATGATCTCGCGGGCCAATTATAATTACACTGCGGGCCAAATTTGGCCCGCGGGCCTGAGTTTGACACATGTGCAGTAGAGGAACAAATACGGAGCAAAAACCAACACACATGGACACACTGCAGCTGCTGCATTGTGTTTTTCCTGGAGTCTGATCTGGGAGCTCTGATGAACGTCGTGAACTGTGGAAGCAGCAGCGTGGAGGCGGTTAGTGAGCAGCAGCAGCAGACACAGGAAGGTAGCAGCTCCACCAGGAGCTCAGTGGCCCCGCTGACATGATGGAGGAGGGCGGTGTTCTGCCATTTTACCATACTTATCAGGAATCCCATACCTGTATGAAAAACTGATACATATAGCTATCAATTTAGCATACTTTGTCAGAATTGCATATTTGTAGTTTATATCAGGGGTCTGCAACCTGTGGCTCTTTTGCCCTAGCTTGTGGCTCCTCCAGGCCTGACCAAAAAAAAAAAAAAAAAAATCCAAGAAAAGATGTAATTTTCAAGAAAAAGGGGTTGCACATTCATGAGAAAAAAAATAGGTTCTTTTCACACAGAAGTTTTTATTGTGAGACATATCCATCACTAGTACTGTAGAAATAAACAAGACAATCATGTTTGTACTGGATTAATCATAGTTCACATAACAATGATCGACATACCGCTGAACCTGCTGATGGACTGAGAGGTTTTACAGCTTGCAGTTCCTTGAATGACTAATAAATAGTATACAATATTTTAGGAATATTTAATACAAAGGTTACTTAGTCATAGTATACTGAGATAAATATGCCAAATTATCCCCAATAATGCCACACAGTGGAGACAGCACAGAAAGCCTTTTGTGTGGTCAATACCCATCATCCTATCATTACATTATGCATAGACATAGACTGAGATTCTCCTATCAGCTCGTTGGGCCTAATTTTTCAGCGTTTTAATTTCACTGTCACCTATAGGCCCGGCTCTCCTGTAACGGAAGCCTGATGCTCTCTCCAGACAGTTCAGTCAGGACTTGGCTGAACCCCCCTTCTGCTCCCAGCCCATTCTGTCCGCCTTCATGCGTCCCGGGAACCTTACCCGGTAGATTGAGAGTAGAGTCCGCCAGGCCAGTCCTCAGAGCCGAACCAGTGGGTTGTCCCCCTAACAGCCTTTATGTCCCTGCCATCCTCGCAGCGAAAGTTATCCAGTGGGTGCACACCGGCATTTTGCCATGCCACCTGGGGGTGGTACGTACCTGTTGACATACATTAAGCGAGTGTTTTGATGGCCCACATTGTGGCGGACGTGCAGGAGTTCGTGAAGACCCTGCCAGACATGTGCCTGGAATAAAACCTCCCCTACCCCTCCCGCTGGCCTTTCTTCACCCCCTCCCATCCCCAGTCGGCCTTGGTCCCACATCACCATGGACTTTGTCACTGGCTCTTCCCCCTTCTGATGGTAATGCGGTGATTTTGACCATTGTGGACAGATTCTCTCAGGCCGTACATCTGGTTCCCCCTCCCCAAGCTGCCTTCCGCCTCCAAGACAGCAGAGTTACTTTCCTACCCACGTCATCAGGCTGCAGTGGAATTCCCATGGACATGTGTTCTCACGGGTCCTCAGTTCATCTCACGGGTTTGGAAGTCATTCTGCACTGCCTCAGCCACCACCGTCAGCCTGACCTCACCGGCTATCATCCACAGAGCAATGGGCAGGTGGAGCGTGCAACCAGTCTCTGAGGCTGCCCTTCATTGTGTGGTAGCCGATGATCCCGCTTCTTGGAGCTCCATCTGACCTGGGTGGAGTATTCACGAAATTCCACAGTCTCTTCAGCCACGGGCCGATCACCGTTTGAGGCGTCCATGGGCTACAACCCCCCTGCTCTCTATGACAGAGAACAGAGAGGTTGCGGTGCAGTCCATGGAGGCCCATTTTCATCGCTGCCACCAGGCCTGGAGATCCACACAGAGCGGCGCTCTCCTTCGCTCCACAGAGCATAATCAGTGCTATGCTGACCACAAGAGGGCCCCCGGCCGCCAGACTACAAAGACTGGACAGCAGGTCTGGGTGGCCACATATCAGTCCCGCTCAGCTGAGTCCCGGTAGCTCGCTTCCCGGTTCGTGGGTCCACTTCCCCCGTCACCAGTAAATAGGCGACTCTGCTGTCCGGCTCCAGCTCCCATAGGCGCTCTGCGGGCACCCAACCTTCCACGTCTCCAAGGTCAAGCCTCTCTCCTCCAGCTCTCTCTGCCCTCCCCCAAAGCCACCTCCTCCTCCCCAGGTCTTTGGCGGGCACGTTACTCACAGGGCCGTCAAGGAGATCTGGGATGTTTTTCATCGGGGCCGGGGGTTTCAGTACCTGGTTGACTGGGAGGTCTATGGCCCGGACCATCGGTCATGGGTCCCTTGGTCTGGATTCCATGACAATGGTATGGTCCAGGCTCACCATCGAGCCCACCCGGAGAAGCCTGGGGGACCGCCAGGAGGCGTTCCTTGGGGGGGGCACTGTCATGTGCTGGCGAGCGCTCGCACCCTCCTTCCTGTTCACCTGTCTCCTCATCAGATGCACCTGCTGCTCCTGCTGGGCCAGCATTTATAAGGAAGCACTCTTCAGTGATTCAGCGCTGGCTCGTTTGGGTTTACTGCTCCAGCTGACAGCTCACTCAGTAAGCGGTTGTGTTGTTAATGACTTTGTCTTACACACGTTCTCTTCCACCTCTTCCAGGTTGCTGCCAATGTAGCGGTGCATCTCCAGGGATTTGGGTGCACTCGCCAGCCTGTTGCTCCACCTCTACGCTGCTCATCCTCTCCATCTGGTCACACCCCACAAACCATACCCAACCGGCAGTTCTTACCTGCTGGTTCCTCTCCTTCACTGGGTTCTGTGCCGGTCCACTCCTCACCTCCCACGTAAGTGGTATAATTTGATTTCCATTATTCCTCCATTCCTCTCTAATCAGTCTTGTCTATCCTCTGCAGGGCTCCTGCTTCTCTCTGGCGAGTGACTGACTTTTTCCACAAGTGTGCGGTTTTGAAAATTCTAATCAAAGGTCAAACGTTCTCTGTGTGTTCTGCTGGTGATTGCACTTTGGACTCAGGTTTCTTGTCCAGTCAATATAACAAAAGAGACGTTTTCCGTTTGTGAATTCACACGTTATGTTGTTTAATCTCAACGATAGTTGCTGAAATTATATTCATTTAAACTGTTCACATGTTTTGAGAGGTTTTGTTTGTGTTTGGGGCATCTGTACAGTTCACTTCTTCAAGACTGTCAAGTAGCCTGCTAGCCTAGCCCGAGCTAAATCTGGGAGTTTTGCAGCCCTTTGGCAAGTGGAGCGAGGTATGTGTGATTTTACAATATGCTCATAAATGCAATGTAAGGCACACAGTATCCTTCAGTGACTGTTTATAGTGTTTTTTTATGCAATATTAAGAGGCGGCATGTTATTTTGGCACCAGTTCTGTCATTGTACTTTTATTTTTATTTGAGCCAATTAATTCAGCTGAAGTGTTTTCTTTTTATGATTATGCAAGTGTGAATAATGTACTTTAAGTTTTGGGGATTTTTTAATTTCAATTTTTGTTTTAATGTGATTTGAGTTTATTTGCCGCTCATTTGTTTGCTATTTAGTTTCTCACGATGTTGACGAGAAAAGCAATAAATGAGACGGCAACCCCGTCAGACTCTCTGCAGTTATTTCTTTAGATGCCAGCGGCTGCTACAGATGATCTGTTTAAATGAAGAATAGTTGTTAGTAGTTCATCATTGAAACTGCAATGTTGCGGCGGATGATAAAATATGGCAGCGTATGCTGGGTTGTAAGGAAGTTTATTATATCAATACCGTCGTCCACGAGCTCCCTCTCCCGGCGCTGTGCGTGCACGCCGGGAGCGAGCCCACGGCTCTCGGTGAAGAGGGGACACAATGTCTGTGTCCTGCAGCAGCAGTTGCAGAGTGAGAATGAGAGGTTGAACATGAAATTCAACAGCTTATATACTCAGCTACAACAATACATCAAAGCATTCACATGGGTCGATATGGAGCATTTGCATATGAGAGGTACAGACAGGATGCATGAACACAATGCATGGATGCACATTAACCTCACAGCAGTGAAATGCATAAATGGCAGATTAGATCACAGCATGCCAGCGGAAAAAAACCCAGGAGTAGCGAGCTGTCTGTCCCTGTGTGTTGTGGGGTTGAAACCAAACCGCCACAGCTCCCCCCCAGAGGGCTCGGCAGGTGGCCGAGACCTCGATAGTGCAGTTTGGGCAGCGAGCAGGGAAAAGCTCTGTGCAGGAGGGGGTGGAGGGGGGTGGGGGGGTAGTAAAAGCCGGCCGGAGACGATGAAAACGTCCGGGCCGAGCAAAAATTGCTTGTGGGTCCGCGATGTCAAAGGGCTGTCCCGTTGAATGTGCAGAGGTCCACAAGAAGAAAAATTAGTCCACTGGCTCCTCCCGCGATTAAGTCCTGCAAGGATTAATAGCGGCCATGAAGAAAAGACGAGGCTGCGTGGCGGCTGTAATGAGAGCAGAGGGACTGGCGTGTTGACTTTAGGTTCAGGCGTAACCCTAAAGCCTCGGGAACCGCAGACAGCTGAATTTCCCTTGTGGGCCGTGACTAAGACCATAAAATCCAGTGAGCAAGCTGCGTGCCTCAGGTGAACGAGCAAGCCTGAAGGGCCAGTGTGCAGCAGGAGGAAGGCGGTCAGAAAAGCCGTATTTGTCCCATGCGTGGTGTGCGCCGTCCTCGTAACTCCCCGGTGCGTGCGCCGGGGTTCCGTGATGGGTGGGCCAGCTGGAGAGGAGAACCAGGGTCAGGGAGCTTGATCATCCCTGTTCAGTGTGTTGGAGCGGTGAAGGGAAGGAGACGCTCTGTCACTCGCTCGGTCATGGTGCGTTCAGGTCCACGTGTGCTCCGTCGGCCATAGGGATCGCCGTCGTGGAGAGGGGACGAGGTGCATGCGCTCTCGTGTGGAGGAGCTGTGAGCGCGGCCGGTCCAGCGTGGATGTGCCGATCTAGGCATGCAGATCTCACCATGAAACGTTGCTCAGCTTTCCCGGTCGTGGGTGTTCTCCGGGAGTTTCGCCTGGAAACTCCGCGTTGAGGTCTCCCTGAAGCAGAAGGGAGGGCAGACCAGTCAGGCTGCCGCGTTCGCTGGTCGTCGGAGAATCACCGCCGGGTGTTGCGTTCGCTGGCAGCGTGTTCATTTCAGCGTCCGGTCACCAGTGCGGCGGATGATAAAATAAGGCAGCGATGCTGAGGTTTTAAGGAAGTTTTATTATATCATACCGCTGTCATGAGCTCCTCTCCCGGCGCTGTGTGTGCGCGCCGGGAGCGAGGAGCTCGTGACGGGAGAGGAGCTCCCGTGCGTGCGTGCCGGGAGCGAGCCCACGGCTCTTGGTGAAGAGGGGACACAATGTCTGTGTCCTGCAGCAGCAGTTGCAGAGTGAGAATGAGAGGTTGAACATGAAATTCAAACAGCTTATATACTCAGCTACAACAATACATCAAAGCATTCACATGGGTCGATATGAGCATTTGCATATGAGCGGTACAGACAGGATGCATGAACACAATGCATGGATGGCACATTAACCTCACAGCAGTGAAATGCATAAATGGCAGATTAGATCACAGCATGCAGCGGAAAAAACCCAGGAGTAGCGAGCTGTCTGTCCCTGTGTGTTGTGGGGGTTGAAACCAAACCGCCACAATGTAACTTTTTTTGCATGCAACAAAAATGTACTCTGACTTCATCTGACAGCCAGTTATTCTCAGAAAGTGTTCGAAATGATGTCATACAGTTTGTATGGTCCAATAATTGCTTCAACTTTGCCTGAATCTTTTGACGACCTCAGTTTGTAGACTCAGAGAATATAAAATTGGTCTTGTGAATATTTAGGTTTACATGTAGGGTCATGGCACAAACATTTAATGAAATGATCAGCCAGTCAGAACGTACAACCAACAGGATGAGTAATGAAACGAACATGGAATCAAATTGACCAACAGGTCAGAACCCATGACCAACAACTCGGAACCAGAACATTTATATTTTAGTTACTGTGGAACCTTGCTCTTGAACACAATTCCATGACGATGGAGCCTTTGGACGGGACTGAAGACTAATCTCTGGAGGGGACTGCAGTCTTGCTCTTGGTCTTCAGTCTTAGTCAACTGAATTTGTTTGGGTTTTCCAACATAAGTGATAACTGACCTTCCCTTGATGGCCTGTGCAGCAGTGCTGAAGGCTACTGTGCTCTGACCTCTCATCTGCGTGTTCCAAAGCAGGGTCAACTCCACTTTCTCCACTACTTCTTTTATATGGTTTGAGGTGCCTGATATAGTGTTTTTAAGCAGTCACCTTGCAGTGACTTCAGCGTGGCAGTCTTCCTGAAAGTACCTGAATGATGTAGGGTCCAGTGTAATCTGCCTCTATTCTTCCTCCTTTCCTACCTCTCTTTCACATATTCAGCAACAGCGCTTCATCTCCCTCTTTATACTCTTCATTTCTGTACTTCTTCTGAACTCTTTTTTCTAAAGCTTCTGTCATTTTCTGTTGTGACTGTATGATATTCTCCTCAACCTTTCCTCTTGTGCCATCTTGAGCTTCCTGTGTTTCCTTAACGAATTGATTGCAGTCTTCAGGGAGTATTATTGTAGACAGCTACGTGGGAAAAAGAGATAATGATTTTTGCAATATACTGCATGTGTCATGATTTTAAGCTTACAGCTCACGTGCAGAGTGCAACAACAACAAAACAACCACACCAGAGAACACGTCTGAGGAAGTTTATTAAATTTCAAGATAAGCTCAAACACTGCTACAGAAAAACGTCACTCGCCAGAAGAAGTGTCCCATGGAGAGAGAAATGAGAGCAGTGAGAGGAGAAATGGAGTACAGGGAGTTGGCTAGCCAAGTTACCACTTATGTGGGTAGAACAAGAGAACCGTTAGGGAACCCAGCGGGGAGAGACGAACCAGCAGGATAAAGCAGGTCGTGGAGAGGAATGAACCAGTGGTGCCTGACCGGGTGGAGAACTGTTGCCATAGAATGTGGATGGAGGGGCAGGTGAGCACACGCAGTCCCTGAAGACGCACCCGCACTGATGGCAGCAACCTGAGAACAAAAGAGCACAAATACAGTGAGTACGAAAACATCACCAGAACTTTAGAACAATAATTGTACCGTGTCTACTGCGAGGCAGTCTACCCAGACGAGCCAGCACTGAGACACTGATGACGTGATCCTAATCAGCGCTGGTTGATGAGAGGCGGCAGGAGCGTCCACTCTCCCAGGTGAGTTGATTGCAGGAAAGGAGGGGGCGAGCGCTCACCAGACCATGGCAGCATGCACCATTATACAACATTACATACAGAAACATACCTGTGAAGGTCCATACAATACCCAGTTAACTTTACACTTCAAATAGGGCTGGGTCCATCCATCCATCCATCTTCTACCGCTTTTCCGGAGGTCCGGGTCGCGGAGGCAGCAGTTCAAGCAGAGAAGCCCAGACTTCCCTCTCCCCAGCCACCTGCTCCAGCTCTTCAGAGGGGATACCAAGGCGTTCCCAGACCAGCTGGGAGACATAGTCTCTCCACCGAGTCCTGGGTCTGCCCCAGATAGGGCTGGGTGATATGAGCAAAACCACATTACTTTTTAGGCTGAACACCAATATATAAATCATACACTAGTATGTTGCTCAGTCAAAATTAGATTTTCCCCCCTTTGTTTTAAGAGAAACAGCCAGAGAGAGGAACACTCACTGGCATTTCAACAGGCACTTCTGAGGGCAACCTTGCCTCTCTTCCATACATCAAGAAAAATGGAGAGAATTTTGTGGTGGTGTGAACTTTTGAGCGGAGTGAAAAAAGTGTTGCATCAAGGTATTTGTCCAATCATCCTGCTGCCTGTTCACCAGCTTCTGAAGGGCTCTAGGAAGAATAATTTAAAATGGCTTTGCATTCATAATATGGGAAATTGGAGCAACTCTATTAAAAATAGATTCATTCTCATCATGTATGGACACACAAACTTCTACTTTTAATAGAGAAGAGTGTATTTCAAGACAAAAACTCCCCAAATTTAACATAATCTGATGTTACACAATTATCACAAACACAAATGTTGAGGCTGTACATTATGTTCGCTGTGAGAGCTCAATAAAAAACTAAACCAGACTACAAGTAGTTTTTCATTCCTTCAGAACACAACAGATACCTCTGATTCTGACCGTTTGATGATGTCGTTGGTCTTCTCATCAAGACCGTTTGTCTGTGGGCGGGGGGCAGCAGTTCCACTTCTCTCAATGGAGAGCAGTTCTCAGAGCTTGCTGTTAATCTGAATGAACAAATCAGCACATTACAGTTCCATTCTGCATAAAGTCAAGATGTCACAACAGACTTCTCATAACTATTCCAACATGTATCCAGCACAGCTGACCTGATTTACAAACTCCCGTCCTTGGTCTGAGAGAATGCGCTGGGAACAGCCATGTCTGGAAATAAGTTTGCAGAGGTTTTTCACCACTTCCACTGCAGTCTTTGTCTGTAGAGGGAAGGCCTCCACCCACTTGGAAAAGTAATCTGTGACTGTTAAAATGTATTGAAACCCAGAGGATGTCTTTGGAAATGGACCTGTGAGGTCAATTCCAACCAGCTCCCAAACAGCAGATACCTGCCAGTGATCTACAGTAATATTTAATGACCCTGAGCTAACACTACAGTGAATTAATAGAGTGCATTGCAATAGTTGCTCACCTTGATGCATTCCAGCTTTTTAACTGCACTCAGCGGTGGTCCCACCCTTTGGCACAGGTCACATTCAGACACTTTGAAAATAACAGTGTTTGGTTTCATACAGAGATATGTACATTTATGCTGAATGATATACAAACAACTGCATATACCCATTTTTCTATATCTGCTGTCAGGCCATACCAGGAAAACCTTAAAGACATGGCAGTTCTTGTTTTCAGGACACCAGTGTGTCTCAATTGGTGAGGCATGAAATTCCTTCCAAAGATTCAGGGCCTCTTCCTTTGACTTTATTACTCTTCGTTGGCCCTTGAAGAATAGTTCACCATCTTAGGGTTAGGGTGATCATCAAAATATTAACCTTCCTGTTATGTTCATTTGTCAGGAACAACAATGGTGTTCCCGGGTTAATTATCCAAAAGATGTCCGAAACCATTTCATTACTAATTCCATTACTAACTATTCTATCAATATTTAGTGCATTGGTGTTCCTTACCTCTATAGGTAATGGTGTGGGCGATGTTAAAATAAGGCACGGCGACTGGAGTTTTTAAGGAAGTTTATTCATCAATCATCGCCATCACGGAGCTCATCCCAGCTACTGTATAAGCATGCTGGAGCGAGCTCTCAGGCCTCTCAAGAGCAGTAGTCAGAAGCAGTCAGAGTGAGAAGAGAGTGAACATATCATATTCAGCCACTTAAATACCCAGCAACAGACAATACATGAAAGGCATATCATCAAAGAAACTGAAGTCAGGCATGGGACTTTACATTTGAGTACAGAGCAGGAAGTCATACATAACAGCAGGATACTGGCGCCTGAACTAGACATGGAGAGGCTGCCTATTGATCTCAACACACACATCTCATTGCTCTGCTAATTGCCCCAGCTGGGGTCTCTGTTTGTCCGTGGCTGTTGTGGGGGTTACCCCATAAATGGTTCAATTAGGATAATTCACTCGTTTTTCATAAAAAAAAAAACATGTTCAAACTTTTTTTAATGTTTCACCACTTTATTACTTCTGAATGACCAACATATAAAACATAACACTGAAACATAACATTTAAATTTGTTTTACATACATGTACTGTTTGTGAACCACTAATGAACAAAATAACACAATATGAACAAGGTGTGTGTGTCTGTCTGTCTTACGTCGACACAGCACATGAGTGACATGTCATCATACTGTGCTTTGGGCAAATTAATTTTCCACAGGTCATGCTTGTCTTGACATCATCAGATGGCCTGCAGACCTGGCACCTCTTCCTCTTTCTTTTCCCCTCAGCAGCAACCTAGAACCAAGAGGACCATGATTACTTTACTATGCTGTCTTTTTGCTGATCCCAAGACACACACAACGCACTCCTCATACACTTATATATACACACAAACACTTACTTACCTCACGCACTGGTGTAACTTGATGCAGTCCTCTCCTGGATCTCCCTCACCGTGGCTGCAGCGGCTGGGGTCCTTGGCAGGTGCTCCTCCATTGGATGTGTGGTGTCACAAGCGCCTTCCCCAGCTCCTCGAGAAAGATGCGCCCTCTTGTACAGCTTTGACACATTCCAGTCAGGAAAGATCTCAGTCCAAATGACAAATGCGTTGTAGGCCGATACATCGATCATATTATAAAAGATGACCAATGGCCAGCGCACAGTCCATTCGCTTGGTGCTGAGGACCCTGTTACTTTGTCCAAGTTGTCTACCCCCCCCCCCCTTTGGTGGCATTGTAATCCAGGATCATGCTTGGTTTCTGGTCCTCTCTTGTGCTTATTTCAGCATTTTTGTGCAGAGTGCTCATGAGCACAATATTTTTTTCCTTTTTGGGGCAGTAAGACACTAGGGCTGTGGTGTCTGTGAAGGCAAACATAGAAGATTGAGGGGTCCTGTTCTTGATTACCAGCAGCTCAGCAGGGAGTTCGGCCCTGTCTTTTCGGATAGTACTGACCATTGTGAGCTTTCTCTTCAGAAGCTCCTGACCCAAGTTGTAGTTTGTGAAAAAATTGTCACAGGTTATGTTGTACCCCTTGAGACCCTGTGCCATGTTGAGCACGACCCTTGTGCCCTGATTCTTCTCCGGGGCTCCTCCAACCGGCTTTCTAGTGTAAACCTGCATGTTCCATACCTGCCAACTTTTCAAACCTGAAAAGCCTAGTAGCTAGCCGGGGTCCAGGGGCTGATGCTAATGCTAATAATGCTAATGCTAATAATAATAATAATGCTAATATTTACCAAACAAATATTAGCATTAAATCTAGTTAAATGTAGCTAACAACCTCATATTTCTTCAACTTTCAAACCTGAAAAGCCTAGTAGCTAGCCGGGGTCCATGGGCCATAGGCCCCGGTAGGGTCCAGGACAAAGTCCTGGTGGGGGGTTCAGGGGGGCGAAGCCCCCCAACGCCAAACAAATATTAGCATTAAATCAAGTTAGAATGTAGCTAACAACCTCATAGTTCTTCAACTTTCAAACCTGAAAAGCCTAGTAGCTAGCAGGGTCCAGGGGCCGCAGTGTCAAACAAATATTAGCATTTGACATAGAAGTCACATATTAATATATTAAAGGTAAAATATCTAAATCAATTGCAATACTACACAGAGGCGAAATATTGCTTAATCAACCCACACTATATACCTTGTATCATTCATTAATACTCCCATACATGACATATTGGCTGCACGGTGGCGCAGTGGGTTAGCACTGTGGCAGCACAGTTTTACCCTCGGCCGGGGGATCGCGGGGATCATGAGATCGTGGGTTCGATCCCAGCCCCCGACCAACAGTGAGCTGTGTGGAGTTTGCATGTTCTCCCCGTGTTGCGCGGGTTTACTCCGGGATTTCTCCGGTTTTCCTCCACACACCAAAAACATGTAGGTTTAGGGGCGCTCGCGCACACAGCGACCAGCAGCCGGTGGCTTGTCACCAGACTGCAAACCAAGTCCTACCTACGGGTACAAATAAGTAACAAAAAAAAAAAATTATTGTACTGAAGTATGGGGAAATACATATAAAACAAACATATATCCAGGTCTTTATGCTTCAGAAGAGAGCTATTAGAATAATAAACAAAGCTGCTTACAGGGGAACCAACAAACCCACTTTTTCTTAAATTAAAAGCTCTCAAGTTGAAAGATCTGGTTGACTTTAAAACTGCAGTAATAATGTTTAAAGCTAAGAATCTGTCACTGCCCGCAAATATCCAAAAGTTGTTCCCAAATAAGGGAGAAACAATATCATTTCAGAGGAACATGTATATTCAAAAACCTTCAGTGAGAACTACCACCAAACAACACTGTGTTTCAGTGCAAGGAGTCAGATGATGGAACGATTTTGGACCTGAATTAAAATCATGTACAACGCTTGGACAATTTAAACAAAAACTAAAGGAAGAAATACTCCAAACATTATACAAGATGACATGTAAAATCACATAAGGATTGTCCATATCCAGTCTGTGTTGTGTTGTTACTTAGTTTTTTGTCACGTTTTGTCTTAGCTTTGTTCTGAGTTGTAATCGCTCTTGTTTTGTTTTTCTTTTGAATTCTTGGATGGAATATGGGTGGGCAATATAAGCTGTGGCTTCAGCCATCACCCATTTCAGATAACTTATGCTGAACTGTATAATCAGAGGAGTTATTGTTTAATTTGACCTTGTTGGATTTTTTTTGTCTTTGTTATATTATTTTGTTTCTTTTTAATCTTTACTTTTAATCTATCCGAAATAAAGATCCATTCATTTATTCATTAAATTTGCATTCAAAAGACTATCTTAACACTGCATAGAACTTCAAATAGGGCCAGATGTGATGTATTATGAATACTAGAAAAGCACTCGGAGAGCACAGACCTCCGCCAAGCGCCACAGTTCCCCCCATACAGTGTTTAACATGATAAATAAAATATTGAAAATGGCCCTATCTCGCAATGTTAAATTATAAAAAAAAAAAAAAAAAAGAATCCTTTAAAAAATTCCTGGATCCAGACGGTGATCCGGATCACCACCAAAATCTAATCATCTGTAGGATACCCCATTTCTGACAATCTGTGAAAACTTCATGAAAATCCGTCCATAACTTTTTGAGTTATCTTGCTAACAAAGAAACAGACAAACCAACGCTGATGATCACATAACCTCCTTGGTGGAGGTAACTAGAAGACTAGAAATATCAGCAGGGTACACTAGCACTGTTTAACAGACACGTGCGTAAATGACGGCAAAATCGCTCTAATATTTTATGTGTTTACATGATACACCAAGCATGACAAGGCTTGCAATTACACAGCACGTTCTTCAAGTTTGCCGCTAGCGTCACTGGCACTGGCCTTGTGTTTTTTTGTTCTTACGTGTCTTTCACATCGCGCCATGTCCAATCAAAAAGTCTTGTCTACACAAAGTGCAATTTGCGTAATTTTCACCCCTTCTTGAGCGAATAATACTCCCAGAAATGCTTTGCTGTATTCCTCACAAAAAGACTGTAATTTTCGTTTGTGTTTCACGCTCGTTAGTGATTTTTCTCCGCAGTCTCCATGATGAAAACGTATAATTCTTACCTGATTGCCTCGCGATTGCACATGGAAAATTGGCTCAGGACCTCGTCGCACATGCGCAATACACCTACATGAAGCAGTGCCGATTGCCTTTGTTCTAATTTAGATACGATTCCGAGCACAGCGTGTTTGGAATTGCTTTCGTGTTTTCTGTGGTTTTTTTTACGATTTAAAATTTGTGACTGAATTTTTAGGGAAAAACCGTAATTTTGAATAATAAAACCGAACCCGGACGGGTCTTAAAAACCGGAACCATTACGGCAAAACCGGAGTAGTTGGCAGGTATGATGTTCAATGCTTAGCTGGTGTTTGCATCACATGCTGCCCAGATTTTTATTCCATATTCAGCTGGTTTGGAAGGCATATATTGCCTAAATGGGCAGCGACCTCTGAATGCCACCAGCCTTTCATCTACTGTGATATTAGGGCCTGGGTTATAGAGTATGGAAGTTGTTCTACCCACTTGTCCCACACTGTCCTAATAGCTGCCACTTGTCTCTCTCCCGTCTACCAGCCCTTGTCTCTCGATTATCAAATCGGATTACTCTGGAGAAAATGCGAAAAGTCTCCAGAGACATTGTGGCTCGAAATATCGGCCTCCCTGTCTCTGCATCCCACAGACTGGCTGTTGATTCATCCTTCGATTTATAGACCCCAGCCAGGATGAGGAGCCCCAAATACGCATCTAAATGTGTTTTGTCCACTCATTTCACTTTTCTCCCCAAAAACACGCCTCCCTTCTAGATTAGTCATTTCCAGATGATTTTCTGTATTGAATCTGGCATGACCAGCTCAAAAGCTGACTTGATGTCAGTCACACGAGCCACTTGCCATCCTAGTGGCCCTGGCACTGTCTTTATTATGTTTTCTGCAGACAGTTTTGCCTGACGCACATTGGGGATGAAGACCAATGTATTTCACCATTTTTTTGACATAACTGTCTTGCTTGGAGGAACAGGAATAGCTATTCCCTCACCTGGTTCAAATTCAGAATCATTAGAATCAGAATTTAGCTCATGATAGTCTTCATCTTCAGACACATCCTCATCTATTTCGCTGTCATGATCAAAGATGGCTTCCAGAGCCTCCTGGACTGTCATCCTTTTGCTTCGGCTGCTCATTTTGTAAAGGTCTGCCTGACAGTGTAATGTTGGTAGGACTCCCATGCAGAGAAGCTTTAATATGTTTTGCCCCTCCCCTGTTGAGTGTCCACTGAATATGGGTGGAGTTTTTCCCGTGAGAACATAAATGTTTCCGTCAAAAGTCATAACACCTGCACCTCTGTGTGTGTGTGTGTGTGTGTGCGTGAAATATGTTGCAATTAAGTGCAAAGAAACAAATAGTCTGACATTTCTGACACCCTCTTTACCTCCAGTTTGACTGCTGGGTCACATTGACCCAAACAGTAATCTATGTGATATAAACATGCAGGGGGTGATTGCAAATATGTGAGATGAACCATGTTCATATTTTATGTTGATTAGACTAATTAAGGCAAGCAGAAGAAGTTTCATACTGAAAAAATACTTTTAACTATTTTTCCTAGATGTTCAAACTTTAAAACGGGTCAATTTGACCCGTAACATAACAGGAGGGTTAATATACAAATAGCATTGTCAACATCATAGTAATTAATTCTGAACGTTAAATACTGACCATGAATGCTGAATTTAGAAGAGTATTTTCTAAGGGTTTGCCTTTGTCCGTATTCAGCTCTGGCAGGTTTGACCCCTTGGAAAGGGAAACTGAAAATCTTGTCACTTTTTTCCATGGTTGTGGAGACACACTACAGATGTTTTAAAAAATGATAAAACGTAATTTTAAAACACACTGGATGAAGTTGTCTGACTCTAATACAGCCAAACATAAGGACAAAAAGATATACCAGAGCATTTAGGCTATATTACATTAAGATGGAGTGGTGGGTGCTAGCATTAAATAAAACAATATGGTTATCATCTTGTGTGTGTGTGTGGGTGGGGGGGGGGGGAGCTGAAAAGTTCATAGTGGTCAAATTTGACCAAATGTGGTTTATTGTTCAAACTGCAGGGATCCAAGCACTGCAGAACTGATGGAAGCAGTGTGTGGACCGAAGGGGAAACTATGCTGAAAAATAAACCACATTTGGTTCAATTTGACCACTATCAACTTTTCAGCCCCCTCCCCCCCCAAATAAGCTCTCAGGACCTTGCTGCACTTAGAGAAATAACTACAGAAAACTACAAAATAACTAGACTGGGGCACCGGACGTAATGGCGGCTCTCTAGCTGATCTCCAACAAGCCCACAAAGTAAACGCATTAAATGTGATAATTTTACGGTTCCTACTTTAATCGTTTTAAGCTATAGCGCTGCAGTTAGACGTATTTCTCTTGTCAGAGCAGTGAAAAGGACAACTTAAATTCAATGGCTAGGTCAAAATCCTTCAAGACTCCAGGCCGCGCTGCAAGCAGGAGAAGCCCTGCACAGGAGGAGGAGGATCCATTGAATGATGGCCCCCCATCAGATTTACCCACTGAGATGGCCAGCCTCGACAAAGTATTTGAAAAAATTACTAAAATGAATGTTACTTTGCGAGGCGTAGTGATGGACATATTGACCATTAAAGAAACGGTGTCGTAGTTGGAGACAGCAGCAGCGGCCTCACAGGTGAGATTGGATGAAGCCGAGGCGCGCATTGCCCAGGTGGAGGAAACCTCTGACAGGCTGGTGAGTGATGGAGAAACCAGGCCAAACTGATGGAGGACATGCAGAGACGAATGCAAGCTCTGGAAAATTACAGCAAGAGCAATAACGTACGTTTAATGGGGATAAAAGAAATGCATGGGAAGAATGGGACGTTGCTGAGTTGTGTGCAAAAAATCATGTCAGAATCTCTTGGTATTGAAAACGGCGAGGAACTGGAGACTGAACAGGAGGATCGGACTCCGGTACCTGTGCCTAATGCAGACAGGCCACCCAGAGCGGTGCTGATCCGCTTCCTGAGGCAGTTGGCAAGAGATAAAGTGATAAACGCTGCTAAGGCAAAACGCGGCACTGAATGGAGGGATGCGACTCTCCTTGTTTCCGGACATGACCAAGGAGCTGGTGGAGAGGAGGAAGACATTTTCATGTGTGAAGGGGAAACTTCTGGAGCTCAATGTGAGCTACACGCTGGCGTTTCCGGCAACACTGCGTCTCAGATGGGATGGAAGAATGAAGCTTCAGCACAGCAGCAGCCGTAGAGAAGTTTGTCAGCGAGAGATGTCGGGCTGGAGGTGAAGCTTCATTCAATATGGAGCAAGGTGAGCTTTGAGAACATTAAATGCAGGAACCAAAATGTATCGAGAACTGTGAACTTGTGGGTTTGGACCTGGGCTACAGAGCCAAAGGAAGGAAGGACAGTAGCGGGCAGAGTGTCTGTGGAACCCACGGAGGGAACCATTTTTTTATTTTATTTTTTTGAAAGTTGCTCCAATGGCTGTGACGGTCCAGCCTGAAATTTCTTTCTTTAAGTTTCTTTTTCTTTTTTTTCTTTTCTCTTGTTTTGGGAGTTTATTAGGATGTTTGTGTTTAGAGTTCGGGGTTTTATTAGGAAGGAATCTGTACTGGTTGTTGGTTCCAAGGTTGTCATAGCCAGGAGCGGCACTGGGGTTAAGCTCCCAGTGCTCATAAAATGCTCCTTATGGCGTGCGTCTCGAAAAGCCTCTGATAACTAAGTCCAACCCCTAGCCTGCCCGTGTGGTTTAGTCTCTAAGCCCGGCGGAACTGCTTTTACTAATAGGAGAAGGGGCGAGGGCGGATCTCTAGTGCCTAAAAACCAGATGCTTCGGGTAGATGGTGGCTCGTCAACCTGGGAAGGTAGCCCATCTAGGGGAAGGTAAACCCTGATTTCAAACCTCTGCTGCCTTGCGGCACACCCGGTCACGGGGAAAGGCTTCGGGAGTCAACCCTGAGGAAAAATTCGGAGTCGGAGTCCCTGAGGCAGTTCTCTGTTGTGCTCAACATCGTTCTGGCAGCTCCTGCGACGGCGCTGGTGCCCAACTGTAGCAGCCCTGCTGTTCCTTTGGATTCATCAATGACATGGAGAGGGGGGGACATGCTGCATGGGCAACATCTGTCCTCCATATCTTCCTGCCCAGGCTTGAATCCTACCAACGCCCAACGCTGGAAGGTAGAACACCGGATCACTGGAGAGGACACTCCAGCTTCGCCTTTGGCGTAGACAAAACACGGGGAATGACAGTTACCGGTTATAAGCCACCGCTCAATTGGCGTAGAGCGCGGCACCAGGGGTTGTTCCCGATGGTGGGAGGGATCATCGGATCTCACTGGACAGCTACCGCCTGCCTCAAGCTGGGCAGCCCCCAGCCAATAAGGTGTTGTCGGGCCACAGCTTGCTTTCCTCATTGGGTGCATGGGGATGAGGAGAAGTCCGAACAGCAGGCTGAGAACCTTCGCACCAGGCAAGACAAAAAAACAAAAGAGACCAACTCTAAAACTGGGAACTTGGAACGTCCGCACTATGATGACAGGACTCGCTGTTAACCTCAAGGACATCAATGACACCAGGAAGACTGCCATCATCAACAATGAGCTGAAGAGACTGGAAGTGGATATCGTCACTCTCCAGGAAACACGGTTGGCTGACGCAGGCACACTGAGAGAGAAGGACTACACATTCTACTGGCAGGGAAAGGGCAGTGACAAACACAGGGAACACGGAGTGGGCTTCGCTGTGAAGAACACCTTGCTGAAGATGGTAGAACCGGGCAGCAATGGCCCTGCACGACTCCTCAACCTCCTCCTGAACACCACTCAAGGCCCAGTCGCCCTTGTCAGTGTGTATGCCCCAACACTGACAGCCACACCAGAGGCAAAAGACGAGTTCTACGAGAATCTCGCAACAATTGTCAGGATCATCCCCAACTCTGAACAACTCATTCTCCTTGGAGACTTCAATGCCAGAGTGGGTGCTGACCACGACTCCTGGCCCTCCTGTCTTGGACCATTTGGCGTGGGCAGAATGAACGACAACGGACAGCGGCTGCTCAAGTTCTGCACATATCACGATCTGTGCATAACAAACTCGTTCTTCAAGATCAAGCCCCAACACAAGGTTTCCTGGCGACATCCGCGCTCAAAGCACTGGCACCAGCTGGACTTGATCCTGACCAGGCGCACTTCACTGAAGAACGTGCTAATCACCCGTTCGTTCCAGAGTGCAGATTGCGACACAGACCATTCATTGGTGTGTTGCAAGGTCAAGCTGCAGCTGAAGAAATTCCATCATGCTAGACAGCCTGGAAAGGCACGTATTGACACCAGCAAGATGGCCCAACCAGAACCTGTTGAGCAGTTTGCCTCCACTTTTGAGAAGGAACTTGGTGTACCAAAAGAAGGAGAATCTGCAAAGCAGAAGTGGGAAGAGCTGCGAAACACCAACCACCGCACAGCCTTGGCTACCTTTGGGAAGAAGACCTCGAAGTCACAGGACTGGTTTGATGCCAAGCTGACCGAGATGACCCCCGTCATTGAAGCCAAGCGCTCAGCACTTGCTGAGTACAAGAAGTACCCAACCGAGAAGAATCTCCAGATTCTCAGGGCTGCGAGAAGCAAAGTTCAGCAGACTGCTAAGCGCTGTGCCGAGTACTGGATTCAGCTCAGCCAAGACATTCAAACTGCTGCCATAACAGGGAACATCCGTGGTATGTACGATGGCATCAAGAAAGCACTTGGTCAGGCTCAGAGCAAGACGGCCCCCTTCAAATCCTCCACTGGGGAGATGATCACAGAAAAGAACAAGCAGATGGAGAGATGGGTGGAACACTACTCCGACCTCTACTCCAGACAGAACACCGTGACACCGTCAGCCCTTGATGCCATCGACTGCCTGCCATCCATGGACGAACTTGACGCCGAGCCAACCATCGACAAACTCAGCAAGAACACCATCTTCACTTCACTTCACCATCAGGTTCCTGTCCAGAACGGCAAAGGAGACACTATGGAGGACATCCAAGAAGAGCGGCTACCTGAGGGATAACCGAGTCACCTTCAGAGAGGATCTGACAGCAGCGGACAGAGCCGCCCGCAGCCGTCTATGGCCAGCCGTGGAGGAGGCAAGAAAGAGGAGAAAAGGCTGACTAGGTGGGCAATAAAGCCTCCATCAACGGAACGGAGATTAAAATATGATGAAATAGACTACACATGGGTCTGATGCCATTTTGGTAAGATAAAAATATGATGAATGTCATAAAGTGACAATAGTGGATCAGTGCAGTATTGTCATCTGGTCATTGGTTCAGTTCGGGTTCTGAGAAACAAAGTAAAAAAAAAAAAGGTTTTTTGTGTTGTTCTGAATTAATGTCAATTTAGATAGATAGATTAGTTTATTTGACAGGGACAGTGCAATAAACATAGACAATTAATCAATGACAATCAATCTGATGTGTTGCACATAGAGTGTATAGCTATTAGCTAATTTGCAACTCTTGTCCCTGGATGGGCTTTAGAAAAGAGAATCAAGTTAAAAAAAGAAAAAGAAAATACACAATAACCACATACATCAATGCAAAAAGATTATAAATACACAATTATAAATATTATAAATACACAAATATAACAACCTGATTCACATTTGCCTATTTCAGGCCTCCTCCCTTTGTCACTCATTATAAACAAACACATTCATTCCTTCCCTTCATTCACTCTCACTTTGCAGACAATCAATTCATACATGAGTACATTCTTGTTTATTTTTCAGCCAGTTTTTAACCTTTTTAGTGAATGTTTTAAAGTCCGTTATTATTTTAATTACATTTGGCATTGTGTTCCAGATGTGACTGCCCTTTATAGAGAAAGCTGTTTGTCCAAATGTGGTTCTGTGGTGGAATATTTTACAGTTATTGTTAACAGAACTCCTGGTGGCTCTGCTGCTGTCCTGTCTTTGGACCAAACCAGCAAGTGGCTCGGGTGCTGATTTATGGAAACATTTGAACGTTAATTTCAGAAAACAGAGGTCAATGAAACTCTCAAAACTCAATAGGTTGTATTTTTTTAAAACATTACAGTGATGCCACCTAATGGGCTTTTGGTCCAAGATTTTTAGGGTTTGATTATATAATGAACCTATATGTCTTATTGTGGAAGGGGCTGCTTGAGCCCAGACTGTCAAACAGTATGACAGTATATTTCTGTTCTTTCTGTTAATGCAAGGGGCCTTAGAAGCCAATTACTGTCACGGTGGCCCTCGCGAGCCACCATAAGACGCCACAAGTCTCCGGTGAGTTTGCAATGATGTTTTATTAGGGCAAAGGATAATAAAGGATAACACAAAGTACAACGTAATGGAAAGAAATGAGCCTCGATGGGCTAAAACACACTATAATGAAGACTGGATCACAAAAGGGTAAACTTATGATCATAGATGATGAATAGACAGCATCTGAGCTGGGGAATGCCCAAAGCGTCAGACGATGAAGAGTTTTGATGGAAGTTTCGACGGAGACTGCTGCAACGGGCTGCATTCAGCAACCGCTTTAAATGCCGGCCGCTAATGAGCCCTGAATGCACTACAGCTGGCAGGCTTTGACAGCAGGAAGCTCCCCCGAGCGCTGTCACAATAAGAGCCAGGGGAACCAGAAGGTACTCACTGCTGCCAAGCCTGCAGGAGATGACATATGACCCGAGCGCGAACGAGATCGGCACTCAGATCATGACAGTACCTCCCCCTCGAGGGCGGGCTCTGAACGCCCAATGACACCCAAGCCCCCCACCCCCACCTCCAGGGTGGGTGGAAGGGGGAGCAGGCCGGGGGGAGCGGAGCAGCAAAGACCAAAAAAAAAAACATGATGACATCAGGAGTGCGCAGGCAGACAAGAAAAAAAATGACACTCCCATGCACAAATTACAATCAAGCTAGAACATAGAGGAGACGATCACAGGACAAAAACAGAAAATACAATGTTTCCAAGATGCAAAAAAAAAAAAAAAAACCTGACAAAGGCAGATCACAAATGAATGAAGGAAAAAAAACACATGAGGGAACAGGGGATGAACAAGACAATCAGAGTATGGCTGATGAAAAACGCTATACTCCAAAAGGCACACAGGAATAATTAGGACAGGGAAAACAAAACACCAACTATTACAGGCAGAGAATGGACATTTAACCAAGGAAAAAATGAACAAAAAACACCCGCTAGGAAAGCATGAGATGCACAATTATAAACAGAAGACCCCCCGCACATCCCAAAAGATTACAATCACAATGAAAATGGAAACCCGGGATGACGGCAGTCCTGGTTCTGTGGCATGAAGGCTGATAGTTCGGGGGGCCACCCAGCATCAAACGGCCATGTCGCAGGCAGGGGGAAAAAGGACAGTTCGGGCAGCCTACCCCAGTCCCATGCCCGGAAACACAGAATTTCTGGCTGCAGGACCAGGTCGCCAAACAAACAGTCCAGTGGGTCGGGTGGCCAACCCAGAACGCCAAATGGGCGAGGCAGTCCTTCAGGCAGCCGACCCACATCGCTCAGCCACCAGGACCGCAGGGGAGAGAATGACAATGGCTTCCCTGCAGGGGGGAAAAGCAAGGGCGAGCTGGGCCGAAAGTGAAGAACCCAAATGGCACCCGGTGGAGAAGTCTTGGGGGGAAGATGGTGACGATGATGAAGATGAGGATGAAGATGAGGATGAAGATGAGCCAGTCCAATGTCCGGCGGCAGGGGATCTGCAGCTCCCTCACGACCTTGGATTCAGCTGGCGCTGCACCCGCGATGGACCCCGATTGGGTCACGGCTGCACCCATGTCGGACCCCGACTGGATCGGCACCGCACTGGAACCGACCTCCAACTCTGAACCCGAAGCCTCTGGCACCGCGACCGGGACCAGCTCTGCACTGGTGACCCTGGGAGAAGTCTCAGGAGAGAGAAAAGAACCGGGATCAGGATCACTGGTGGTGCCAGAACCCAGCGAGACAAGCTCGGACGCAGCGGACGGCTGCACCCGGCTCGCCTCCCCAAGAGACAGGCAAAAATGCTCTAAAATGGAGAAGAGAAAGACAACACAGAGCACTTGCCTGATCTCGAGTTCCGACGCCATCCAGGACTTTGACGATCCGGGCTCAGACGGGAGGAGATCGTCCTCTGGCTCTCACTCAGTTACGTTGGGCTCCGCAGCTGGCATGATGGCGTCTGCAGCCTGAGGACCCCCCGGCACTGATGTCCACGCCGACGACCCGAACGGCGTGGTGACAGGGGACCCTCGACCCGCTGGACCGGACTGCTCGTCTGTGGAGACCCGGGGATGCTTCTACGTCGGCGCAGGCTCCACGCTGCAGTCCGCTCTCCTCCTCCGCCCACGGCGTGGCTGTGGGACTGGTACCAGGCTCTCCAGAACTGCAAGCCCCCTCCTCATCCGGCGACGTTGGCCTGGCGTCGAGGACCACTCAGCGGAGGGAGACACAGAGGAAGCGGGTTCAATAATACAAGCTACAGCAGGTGGTGGGAGCTTGGGAGACTGCGAACCCCAAACTCCTCCCCCAGGAGTCAGACAAGTCAAATCACAATAATGAAGAGATGAGTGAACTTGAACTTGCCTGTCTCCCGGAGGCAGGATGGTGCCTGCTGTAGCGGACGTTGCTCCTTCCTTTCCCCGCCGGATGGTGACAGAGTGCCCCCTGGGAGGACGAGGGGGAGCCGCTCGTGATGGATCTGGGACTCGCCGAAGCAGGACTCTGGGCACTCACAGCAGCCGGGGTAGGCGTCGAGGTGGAGGGGGCAACAGCCGAGACAAACCGGGCACGGAGCGCTGAAGGAACAGCAGGAGAAGATGACCCAGGGGGAGAGGCTGTGGGGATTCCCTCCTGGCGAGATGCCGAGGAAGCAGCTGACTGGGGAATTGAGTCTCTCTGGAGGCCCAGAACAGGATCCGGACGGTGTGCATGCTGAGGTTTAAAGCTGGTGTGACAACGGTTTCTTGCAGGGGGCGAAGCAAAGGTGAGGTCCGGGAATTGCCACTCCTGTGCAGAAACTGAAGCGAGCAGGTCGGCGTACTCAGGAAAGTCACTCAATGCTGGGTAACTCTCCATCAGTCTGACTGCCACCGTCACATGCTTAATTATCTGTGTGGGGTGACCAGCGGAACGAGCTGCCGCCACTCGGCCCCGGATGGAAGCAGCTGTGAGTTGGAGCTCCTCCGGGGGATTCCCGAATGACGACACTCTCCGGCGGGGATCACCCCTGGGCGGTGTGAACTCCTGGACCGGAATGACGACAGGAATGGGATCTGGACGTGAGGAGCGAGGATGCCTCCTCTTCGGCTTCCTGCCGGGCTTTCCCTCCAGCCTACGGAGTATCTCGCGCTGTGCGGCGATGTCATCTCTCCTCGCGCTGACTTCAGCGTGGACCCTCCGCGATGGCATGCTGTCAGCATGCAGTACCCAGACAGGAAAGAACAAAGTCCAATGCAAAACTCACCGGGAATGGCGTCTCGGTGTGGCGCCTCTGTTTAGACGTCCTGGCAGCAGTCTACTTTCACGGTGGCCCTCGACCGCTTTAAATGCCGGCCGCTAATGAGCCCTGAATGCACCACAGCTGTCAGGCTTTGACAGCAGGCTTTGACAGCAGGAAGCTCCCCCGAGCGCTGTCACAATAAGAGCCTGGGGAGCCAGAAGGTACTCACTGCTGTCAAGCCTGCAAGAGATGACGTATGACCCGAGGGCGGACGAGATCGGCGCTCAGATCATGACAGTTACAAAGGAAAGCTCTTTTTTATATTTCCAAAACAAAGGTGCAGATTTTTATTTCCTTCAAGAAAGTCAAGCTTCGGAACCGGATGAGTCATTTTGGAGGAGTCAGTGGGGCCGAGAGATGTGGTTCTGCTTGGACAAGAACAGGTCAGCAGGGTCATTATTATGCAGGGAAGTTTAGAGGGAGTCTTATCAAAGGCATGACAGAGGAAAATGGTAGATGGATTCTATTGCTGGTTGGTATTGATCAGTCCCAGTTTATCATTGTTAATGTATTTGCCCCCAGTAACAAACAACAAAGCAGAAACTTCTTTTTAACAACAGAAAAAAGATGAACCAGTTACTGCTCTCATTTCCTTCAGCTAGAACTGTATGGGGGGAGATTTCAATACAGCAGCTGATGAGAGCATTGATAGATGGAACCCTAAAAACAGAACAATAAAGGAACTAGAACATATCTGTGACAGGATGGACCTCACTGACATATGGAGATGTCAGCATCTGAATAAAAGCCGATAACCATGGAGTAATAAGGACAAATCTCAGCAGTCCCACAGAGACTTTTTCTGATCTCTTCAGACATGGAAGATAAAGTGTTGGATACAAAAATAGAGCCGACAGTCCTGACAGATCATAAAGCAGTTACAGTTACCACTGATAGAAAATCAGTTGGGCTGAATAGAAATAAAGGCTATTGGAAGTTAAATAAAACACTTCTACAAAACACAGAATTTAGAGATGAAACCAAAAAAATTATAAATAAGCACTGGAGACAAGCAGAATTGTTAAATAATTTTGGAAAATATTGGAAACTACTAAAATATGATATTAGGAATCTGGCAATTAAAACTGGGAAAAGGCTTGCAAAAAAAAAAGGGAGACTGAAAATCACATAATTACTGAAATAATGAATTTATGTGAGAAACCCACCTTGTCTGAACAGAAAACCAAAGAATATTCATCTTTACAATCCGATCTTGACAAAATCTATGAAGAAAAAGCCAAAGGTTCCTTTATTAGATCCAGAAGGAAATGGCTAGAACAAGGTGAAAAATGGACTAAATATGTTTTCAATCTAGAGAAGAGGAATGTTGAGCAGTCTTTCATCAGTAAACTTAGGATAAACAATTTAATACGTGAAGATGGAAAGATTTTGCAAATTATATGACAATTTTTACCAAAAAATTATTATATGGCGAATTCAGAAAATGAAAAGAATATGGACACATTTGTTAGTGAAGAGGGAAATTACGCCAACAGCATAAATGACAACTATAAGTCAGTTTGTGATCAGGAAATGAATCTGACTGAAATTCAAGAAGCCATCAGTTCTCTTTAGGATAACAAATCGCCTGGAAATGACGGCTTAACGAAGGAGTTTTATAAATCCTTTGCTGAGACATTATCTCCCTTTTTGAAGGATATGTTTGAAGAAGCTACACAGAAGAATCACCAGCCACTCTTCACCAAGGTTTAATAAAATTAATCCCCAAACCAAAAAAAGATATATTGAAAATGGGAGACCAATTAGTCTTTTGAATAATGACGTCAAAATATTTGCACTTGTTTTCGCCAAAAGGTTAAACTCAGGATTAAATGATATCATTGATGAGGAACAATCTGGTTTTATGTCAGGGAGAAATATATGAAATAACGTTTGATTGGTATTAGATATGATTGATTATAATGAATATATCTTGAATGAGAGTTTTATCCTGTTGATTTTTATAAAGCATTTGATACCACAAGTCATAGATTTATGTTTAAGACCATTCAGCACTTTGGATTTGGAAGCTATTTTCTGGAAGCGTCACTACCTTGTAGAAGGGCAGCAACAGCTCAGTGAAGTTGGCCCACAGTACAACACAAAGATTTGAGATTGGCCACGGAATTACACAAGGCTGCCTACTAAGTCCCTTTCTGTTCCTTCTTGTTACATAAATTACAGCAACACACATTAAAAAAGGACATTTTTGGGGTATTCAGACCTTGGACAAAGAATTCAAATGATCTCAGCTGGCAGATGACACTACAATTTTTATATCTAATAAAGATGAAGTGAGCAAGGCAGTTGACTGCATTCAGGAATTCTCAAAGGTTTCAGGATTGAAAATAAATCTAAATAAATCAGTTTTGTTTCCGCTAAAAAACTGCAACTTATTAGAAATCAATGACATTCCTGCTAAAGACAAGGTGACATACAGTGGGGCAAAAAAGTATTTAGTCAGCCACCAATTGTGCAAGTTCTCCCACTTAAAAGATGAGAGGTCTCCAATTTTCATCATAGATATACCTCAACTATGAGACACAAAATGAGGAAAAAAAAATCTAGAAAATCACAATGAAGGATTTTTAATGAATTAATTGGTAAATTCCTCGGTAAAATAAATATTTGGTCAATAACAAAAGTTCATCTCAATACTTTGTTATATACCCTTTGTTGGCAATGACAGAGGTCAAACGTTTTCTGTAAGCCTTCACAAGGTTTTCACACACTGTTGCTGGTATTTTGGCCCATTCCTCCATGCAGATCTCCTCTAGAGCAGTGATGTTCTGGGGCTGTCGCCGGGCAACACGGACTTTCAACTCCCTCCAAAGATTTTCTATGGAGTTGAGATCTGGAGACTGGCTAGGCCACTCCAGGACCTTGAAATGCTTCTTATGAAGCCACTCCTTCATTGCCCAGACGGTGTGTTTGGGATCATTGTCATGCTGAAAGATCCAGCCACGTTTCATCTTCAATGCCCTTGCTGATGGAAGGAGGTTTTCACTCAAAATCCCACGATACATGGCCCCATTCATTCTTTCCTTTACACGGATCAGTCGTCCTGGTCCTTTTGCAGAAAAACAGCCCCAAAGCATGATGTTTCCACACCCATGCTTCACAGTAGGTATGGTGTTCTTTCTCCTCCAAACACGACAAGTTGAGTTTTTACCAAAAAGTTCTCTTTTGGTTTCATCTGACATTCTCCCAATCCTCTTTTGGATCATCCAAATGCTCGCTAGCAAACTTCAGACGGGCCTGGACGTGTACTGGCTTAAGCAGGGGGACATGTCTGGCACTGCAGGATTTGAGTCCCTGGCGGCGTAGTGTGTTACTGATGGTAGCCTTTGTTACTTTGGTCCCAGCTCTCTGCAGGTCATTCACTAGGTCCCCCCGTGTGGTTGTGGGATTTTTGCTCACCGTTCTCGTGATCATTTTGATCCCACGGGGTGAGATCTTGTGTGGAGCCCCAGATCGAGGGAGATTATCAGTGGTCTTGTATGTCTTCCATTTTCTAATAATTGCTCCCACAATTGATTTCTTCACACCAAGCTGCTTACCTATTGCAGATTCAGTCTTCCCAGCCAGGTGCAGGTCTACAATTTTGTTTCTGGTGTCCTTTGACAGCTCTTTGGTCTTGGCCATAGTGGAGTTTGGAGTCTGACTGTTTGAGGTTGTGGACAGGTGTCTTTTATACTGATAATGAGTTCAAACAGGTGCCATTAATACAGGTAACGAGTGGAGGACAGAGGAGCCTCTTAAAGAAGAAGTTACAGGTCTGTGAGAGCCAGAAATCTTGCTTGTTTGTAGGTGACCAAATACTTATTTTACTGAGGAATTTACCAATTAATTCATTAAAAATCCTTCAATGTGATTTTCTGGAATTTTTTTTCTCATTTTGTCTCTCATAGTTGAGGTATACCTATGATGAAAATTGGAGACCTCTCTCATCTTTTAAGTGGGAGAACTTGCACAATTGGTGGCTGACTAAATACTTTTTTGCCCCACTGTATTTGGAAGTGATTATTGAAAAAAATGAGCAATTACGCAGCCTTTCCAATTTCTACCCTATAATAGAACAAATAAACAAAAATTTAATCTGTGGTTGATGAGAGATCTGTCTCTAAATGGTAGAGTCCTATTATCTAAAGCTGAAGGAATATCCACATCTGTTTATGTGTCCTGATCACTAGAAATGCCTCCAGAAATATCAAAGAAATTAGATAAAATCTTATCTAATTTCCTATGGAGGAATAAAAAACATTATTTAAAAAAGGATATATTGTGGCAATGCATATTGTAGAGGAGTCAGCAGACAGCGTCTCAGTCAGGAGGCAGTGATTAAACATAAAGAGAATAATAGGCAGGGACGTCATGGGGAGTTGGCATGAAGAGTGAGCTGGGGGTTTGAGGGAGATGTATTGTGGGGTTAAATGTCATGCAGATGTGAGATGATCTGTTGAGTTTATAAGAAGAACCTGGCTTGACTGATTCATGGCTTTTCTGTGTATGGATGATGTGAGAGTGTTAATAAAGCTTCGCCTGTTCGTAAACTGGCCTCATCATTTCCCACACTCTCCACAATATTGTGTAATGCTAAAAATATGGGGGTCTGGATGTTTTAAGTTTTGAAATGTTAAATAAGTCATTTAAAATAAAATGGTTAATCAACCTAATTAATGGGAAAGATGCTATTTGGAATACCTTCCCCAAACATATTTTTAATTTGATGGGCGGGGCTAAATTATTACTTAAATGTGATTATGCAATTGAAAAGCTCCCTGCAGAACTGTCCAATTTTCATAAACAAGCTCTGTTGACATGGAAACTCATCTACAAACATCATTTCCCCCCAACTAATTATTATATATTGAATAATAGAAAAATTCAGTACAAGAACAAATCTCTGTATTACAAGAAATGGGCAGATAATGGAATCCTCTTGGTGAAACAGCTTTTTAATACTGATGGGCTCCTATGAAGCTCTACTGAATTCCTATCCAGATTTAGTTGACCTCTGACCTCCAGAGAATATGCCGTGGTATCTGATGCTTTACCAGGAGCTGCTGCAGCGTTTTAGAGGCTCAACAGCCAACTTGCAAGATAATGAGCCTCTTAGTAGTGGTCTATTCATTGGTGAAGTGGACATTAGCAAAAAGAAGTGTTGCAGTAAATCTGTTAGAACATCACTGCAGATGGTGACCCTGCCCTGCGGGACGTCTTTCTGGTCTTCTTTGCATGGAGAAATGAAGTGGGACAAAACTTGGTTCAATGGAGGGAAATTCTGTGTGAACAATAAAGTTAAAGAAGTCTCTTATAAAATACTGCACAATATACTGTATATCCGGTTAAAAAACTCTAGAGAGATTTAGACTTGATATTGAATATTCCATCCATCCATCCATCTTCTACCGCTTTTCCGGAGGTCCGGGTCGCGGAGGCAGCAGTTCAAGCAGAGAAGCCCAGACTTCCCTCTCCCCAGCCACCTGCTCCAGCTCTTCAGAGGGGATACCAAGGCGTTCCCAGACTAGCTGGGAGACATAGTCTCTCCACCGAGTCCTGGGTCTGCCCCGGGGTCTCCTCCCAGTGGGACGTGCCTGAAACACCTCAAGTGGGAGACGTCCAGGAGGCATCCTAATCAGATGCCCATACCACCTCAACTGACTCCTTTCAATGTGGAGGAGCAGCGGTTCTACTCTGAGCCTCTCCCGGATGACTGAGCTCCTCACCCTATCTCTGAGGGTGAGTCCAGCAATCCTACGGAGAAAGCTCATTTCAGCCGCTTGTATCCGCGATCTCGTTCTTTCGGTCATTACCCAAAGCTCGTGACCATAGGTGAGAGTAGGAACGTAGATTGACTGGTAAATCGACAGCTTTGCCTTAGAACTAAGCTCCCTCTTCACCACAACAGACCGGTACAACGTCCGCATCACTGCAGATGCTGCTCCAATCCGTCTGTCGATCTCTCGCTCCATTTTCCCCTCACTCGTGAACAAGACCCCAAGATACTTAAACTCCTCCACTTGGGGCAGGAGCCTGTCCCCAACCCGGAGAGGACAATCCACCTTTTTCCGGCTGAGGACCATGGACTCGGACTTGGAGGTGCTGATTCTCATCCCAGCCGCTTCACACTCAGCGGCAAACCGTCCCAGCAAGAGCTGTAGGTCATTGCTGGATGAAGCCAACAGGACAACATCATCTGCAAACAACAGAGATGAGATCCTGTGGTCACCAAGTATGACACCCTCCATTCCCTGGCTGCGCCTAGAAATCCTGTCCATAAAAATTATGAACAGGACCGGTGACAAAGGGCAGCCCTGGCGGAGTCCAACTCTCACTGGGAATGACTCCGACCGAGTGTTGGCAATACGAACTAAACTCTCACAACGGTCGTACAGAGACCGAATAGCTCGTAACAACAAGCCCGATACCCCATACTCCCGAAGCACCCCCCACAAAAATCCACGAGGGACGCGGTCAAATGCCTTCTCCAAGTCCACAAAACACATGTAAACTGGTTGGGCAAACTCCCACGAACCCTCAAGAATTCTCGAGAGGGTAAAGAGCTGGTCCGATGTGCCACGGCCAGGACGAAAACCACATTGCTCCTCCTGAATCCGAGGTTCGACCAACGGCCGGACTCTCCTCTCCAGTACCTTGGCATAGACCTTCCCAGGGAGGCTGAGGAGTGTGATCCCTCTAAAGTTGGAGCACACCCTCCGGTCCCCTTTTTTGAAGAGAGGAACCACCACCCCGGTTTGCCATGCCAAAGGCACTGCCCCCGACCTCCACGCAATGTTGCAGAGGCGTGTCAACCATGACAGCCCAACAACATCCAGGGCCTTGAGGTACTCGGGGCGAATCTCGTCCACCCCCGGGGCCCGGCCACCAAGGAGATTTTTAACCACCTTGGCGACCTCAGCCCCTGTGATAGGCGAGTCATCCCCCTTGTCCCCAAACCCTGCTTCCTCTGTGGAAGGCGTATCAGTGGGATTGAGGAGATCCTCGAAGTATTCCTTCCACCGCCCGACGATATCCCCAGTTGAAGTCAACAGTGTCCCATCCGCACCATACACAGTGTGGACGGGGAGCTGCTTTCCCCTCCTGAGCCGCCGAACAGTTTGCCAGAATCTCTTTGAAGCCGACCGAAAGTCTTGTTCCATGGCCTCACCGAACTCCTCCCATACCCGGGTTTTTGCTTCAGCAACCACCCGAGCTGCACTCCGCTTGGCCTGCCGGTACACCTCAGCTGCTTCGGGAGTCCCACAAGCCAACCAAGCTTGATAGGACTCCTTCTTCAGCTTAATGGCCCCCCTCACCACTGGTGTCCACCACTTGGTTCGGGGGTTGCCACCACGAGATGCACCGACCACCTTGCGGCCGCAGCTCTGGGCCGCCGCTTCAACAACAGAGGTGGAGAACATGGCCCATTCAGACTCCATGTCTCCAGACTCCCTCGGAATGTGGTTGAAGTTCTTCCGGAGGTGGGAGTTGAAGACCTCCCGGACAGGGGCCTCAGCCAGACGCTCCCAGCACACCCTCACTATACGTTTGGGTCTACCAGGTCTGAATGGCTTCCTCCCCTGCCATCGGATCCAACTCACCACCAGGTGGTGATCAGTTGACAGCTCTGCACCTCTCTTTACTCGGGTGTCCAAGACATACGGTCGCAGGTCTGATGATACGATAACAAAATCGATCATCGACCTGCGGCCTAGGGTGTCCTGGTGCCAGGTGCACATATGGACACCCTTATGCTTGAACATGGTGTTCGTTATGGACAGACTGTGGTTAGCACAGAAGTCCAATAACTGAACACCACTCGGGTTCAGATCGGGCAGGCCGTTCCTCCCAATCACCCCCCTCCAGGTTTCACTGTCGTTGCCCACGTGCGCATTGAAGTCCCCCAGTAGGACAATGGAGTCTCCAGGAGGAGCACCCTCCAGCACCCCAGTCACAGACTCCAAAAAGGGTGGGTACTCTGAAACATCATTTGGTGCATAGGCACAAATGATGGTCAGGACCCGTTTCCCAACCCGAAGGCGCAGGGAAGCAACCCTTTCGTCCACCGGGGAAAACTCCAATATAGAGGCAGCAAGGTGGGGCGATACAAGAATACCTACCCCTGCTCGTCGCCTCTCGCCCGGGGCAACTCCAGAAAAGGCCAAGCTCCAGCCCCTCTCCAGGAGACTGGTTCCGGAACCGGAGCTGTGTGTTGAGGTGAGGCCCACAATATCTAGCCGGTATCGCTCAATCTCGTACACCAGCTCAGGCTCCTTCCCCACCAGAGAGGTGACATTCCACGTACCAAAAGCCAGTTTAGAAAGCTTGGGATCAGTCCGCCAAGGTCTCCGCCTTTGACTGCTACCTAATCCACATAGCACCGGACTTCCATGATCCCTCCTGCAGGTGGTGAACCTACTGGAGGGCGGACCCATGTAACTCCTTCGGGCTGAGCCCGGCCGGGTCCCATGGGTGGAAACCTGGCCACCAGACGCTAGCCTTCGAGCCCCTCCCCCAGGCCTGGCTCCAGGGTGGGGCCCCGGTAACCCCATACCGGGCGGGGTACACTGAATCCTTGATATACAATTTATCATGAGAGTCTGTTGGATCGTTCTTAGTCTGGCCCTTCACCCAGGACCAGTTTGTCTTGGGAGACCCTATCAGAGGCAAATTGCCCCGGACAACATAGCTCCTGGGATCACTGGGGCACGCAAACCCCCCCACCACGATAAGGTGACGATCCATGAGGGGGATATTCCTGAACCTTTTGTGGCTTAATGTGGAAACAATTTGTCATTTGTTTTATCAATGTATGCAGACCAGAATGTTCTGGACTGATGTGGAACTTTTTATCAGGAGGAAATGTCAGCAAACAATTCAGCTCCAAGAAAAAGATGTTCTAATATATTTTGAAGAAAAGGACCTGAACAAAGACACCGTCTTCTTTCTTCAACTGTTGCTGCTCCTGGGAAAATTTCACCTTCATGAAAAGATGGACAGACTCCAAACCAAATTTTGAACATTTCTGAAATGAACTTCTACAATCCAGCATCACACTGAAAGACCTGGAAAACCAGAAGGAAATCAGAACAAACTGTGTTTTTGATCCATTTCATCTGAACAACTGATTTTTTTTAATCATTTCTTTTTATTGGTATAAATCCTCACTTTTGTGGGTTATATTATTCATATATCCATACCTACATATGTATAGACTTAAGAGGAATGTTTAGGGATTACATATGTAGATTGACCTCATGTCAAACAAGGTGGATGAACTGAGACTGCTGATGCGTTTTAAGGACCTCGCCTCCTCAGCTGTCCTCTGCTTTACTGAGACCTGGCTCCGGGAAAATATACCGGACAGCGCGCTGCGCCTCGACGGCTTTCAGCTCTTCCGTGCTGATCGTGACACAGAGCTTTCCGGCAAGACCACAGGAGGCGGAGTCTGCTTCTACATCAACTGCATCTGGTGCTCTGATGTAACGGTAATTTCCAAACACTGTTCTCCTGCCTTGGAATTTCTTGTTATCAATTGCAAGCCCTTCTATTCCCCGCGGGAGTTTGCTTCTTTTATAATGATCGCTGTGTACGCCCCTCCCGACGCGGACACGCGCGAAGCTCAGCGCGTGCTCGCGGATCACATTCAACACACAGAGCGGAGTTTTCCAGACTCGCTGATTATTGTGGCTGGCGACTTTATTCAGTGCAATCTGAGCCACGATCTCCCCCGCTACAAACAGTTTATTAAATGCCCCACCAGAGGATTAAACACACTGGATCACTGTTACATCACAGTGAAAGACGCATATCGCGCTGTCCCTCGAGCTGCGCTGGGATTATCTGATCACGTGATGGTTCACCTCATTCCCACATACAGACAGAGATTGAAGCTCACTAAACCTGTTGTGAGCACTACGAAGATACGGACCAGTGATGCTGAGGAGAAGCTGGAAACGTGCATGGAAATATCTGACTGGGGCATGCTTAAAGGAGCCACGCATGATCTGGATGAGTACACGGACACTGTGAACTCATATATCCACTTTTGTGAAGAGAACATTCTTCCATCACGCACCAGGGTGAGGTACTCTAATGACAAACCCTGGTTCACAGCTAAGCTCAGACAGATCAGGAAGGAGAAGGAAGCAGCGCTGAAAAGTGGAGACAGGGACTGCTACAGGGAGGTTAAATACCGGTTTAACAGAGAGCTGAAGAGGGCTAAATCTGTGTACTCAGAGAGACTCCAGCAGCAGTTCACTGCTAATGATTCGGCTTCCGTGTGGAGAGGACTGAGGCAGATCACCAACTATCGGCCTCAGGCTCCTAAAGGTCAGGATGACAAAGCCCTTTGTCAGAGACTGTCCCAACACTATGCCCGTTTTGACACCTCGTCATCTGTGTCCAACTCCCCCCCTCCCTCCAGCTCCACAGCCTCCACATTCCCTACTTCATTTAAGGCACCCCCCCTCCTCCCCCCCTCCCCTTATCATCAGTGAGCAGGATGTGCTCAAACAGTTCTCCAGACTGAACCCGCGCAAGGCCCCCGGCCCAGACGGCGTGTCTCCCTCCACCCTGAGACTCTGTGCGAAACAGCTGGCTCCTGTATTCACAGACATTTTTAACACCTCCCTTAAGTTATGCCACGTGCCATCCTGCCTCAAATCCTCCACCATCATCCCTGTCCCCAAGAAGCCACGGATCACTGGACTTAATGACTACAGACCTGTAGCGCTCACCTCTGTAGTCATGAAGTCCTTTGAGCGCCTGGTCCTGTCCCACCTCAAGTCCATCACCACCCCTCTCCTGGACCCGCTGCAGTTTGCCTACCGAGCCAACAGGTCTGTAGACGATGCAGTCAACCTGGCCCTCCACTCCATCCTGCAGCACCTGGACTCCCCGGGAACCTACGCCAGGATCCTGTTTGTGGACTTCAGCTCCGCATTCAACACCATCCGCCCCGCTCTGCTCCGGGACAAGCTGTCCCTGCTCAACGTGCCTGACTCCCTCTGCAGGTGGATCATCGACTTCCTGACGGACCGGAGGCAGCATGTGCGGCTGGGAAAGACTGTCTCAGACTATACTAGCATCAGCACCGGATCACCCCAGGGCTGTGTACTTTCCCCCCTACTCTTCTCCCTTTACACCAACTCCTGCACCTCCAGCCACCAGTCTGTCAAGTTGATCAAGTTTGCGGACGACACCACCCTCATCGGGCTCATCTCCAACGGCGACGAGTCCGCCTACAGGAGAGAGGTGGCCCAGCTGGCGACCTGGTGCAGCAATAACAACCTGCAGCTGAACGCTCTGAAGACAGTGGAGATGATTGTAGACTTCAGGAAAGTCACTACTCCTCTGCCCCCCCTCACCCTCTCAGGCTCTCCCATCACCACTGCTGATTCCTTCCGCTTCCTAGGCACTACCATCACCAGGGACCTCAAATGGGAGCTGACCATCAGCTCACTCATCAAAAAAGCCCAGCAGAGGATGTTCTTCCTGCGGCAGCTGAGGAAGCTCAAGCTACCCACCAAGATGTTAGTGCAGTTCTACACAGCCATCATCGAGTCCATCCTCACCACCTCCATAACCGTGTGGTACGCAGGAGCCACTGCCAGGGACAGACTAAGGCTGCAGCGCGTCGTGCGCACTGCTGAGAAGGTGATCGGCTGCAAGCTCCCATCTCTCCAGGATCTGTACATCTCCAGGACCCGGAGGCGTGCTGGCCGGATCATAGCCGATCCCTCACACCCTGGTCACGTACTGTTTGCCCCCCTCCCCTCTGGTAGAAGACTTCGGTCCATCCAGACTAAAACCTCCCGTCACATGAACAGCTTCTTCCCCTCTGCCATTAGACTGCTGAACACTAAGTGACTTATTGACTCTCGTGCACCATGTACAGCAGCTCAACCAGACTCATGTCAATCATCACTGTTTTCTTCCTGCATTACCGACTGCACTATATAGTTCTCCACAGTATCTGCTGCTGGCTAATATATATTTTAACTGTTGACCAGTATCACTTAATCTTATCCTACACTTTATTACATGTATAGTTTATTTCTCTTATCTTATCATGTTTAATGTTGCAGCATTGTACCGAGACAAATTCCTAGTTTGTGTACTACATGAACAATGGCAATAAACCTGATTCTGATTCTGATTCTGATTCTGATGTCTCAGAGCAGTACAATAAGTCTTCACCACCGGCAGAGATCAAACAGGAGACGGAGACGCAGAGGTGGAGACCCGATCGATGTCCTGACCCCACAGGGTCAGGTGGAGGAGAGAGAGGACAATAGAGGGATTAACATCGAGGTGTGAAGTCGGCTTTTGATGTGTGATGTTTAAGTATGAAGGACTGACTGCGCTCAGCCTCTTTTCTGCTTCTGCATTTGAGATGAGACATGTTAGGGACTGGAAGCTGACAATAAAACTGATTTATAAAATCACTTTGCTTCCTTATTTCAAGTTCCCTACAACTTTTACTTTAATTGTTCTTTTCAATATTTTAATTCCTAAATGTTACCCTGGCAAACAATGTTTATGGCTATACTTGTGAAAGGGTTAATGTATAGTTAGTGCCAGAATAATAATTCTGTAGGTGATCTCCCATTATGCTCTACACATATTCCATACAAATTCTGTTTGCATGCTTATGAACAAGTATGTTATGGTATATTGATAACAGGAATGAGACAAAGGTATAGAGCCCTCTCTGTCTTTTCTCTCTCTTTTAAGTCAGGTCTTTAACATTAGATACACACCCAAACCCAACACCCACGCACACTGTTGATAGCACATTCTAGAATGAAGAGGCGTGTTCAGTGGATGGCCTGTTCCCGCCATAGGTAGATTAGCCAATCAGATAGTCGCGTACAAGCCCATCCCATTGTACTGGCTCGCCCAACCCGAGGGGATAATTGTAACCTGCACCCGGAAGTCGGGGTTCAGTCTGACCACGCTCCAGAGGGAGCTGCGTCACGCTGCACCCAGCGCTGCTTGCTTTACATGTGACTTCTAAATAAATGTACCATCCTTTAAATTGAAGAAATCTCCGGTTTGTTCTTGGACCTTTCAATCAAAGAATCGGGTATTTTTCTAACACTTGTATAATTAAAGTCAGAAAAAAACACAAAGCAAATGAAGTCACCATTACCAAACCTAATTAAACTGAATACAAATTTATCAGCATCTATATGAACATTACAAATTTACCAGAAAAAAGTTGCAAATTTATAAGAAAAAAAATCTAATTTAGGAGGAAATTTTGAAGCAATGAAAAAGTCACAAATATATGAAAAAAGTTGTAAATTTACAAAAAGGGTCACATTACAAAAGCTGAAAAACTTACAAGAAAAACTTCAAATTATCTACAAGAAAAGAGTTAAAAATTTACAAGAAAAAAATTACAAAATCACAAGACAAAAGATGCAAATGAAGGTGAAAAATGTTAATGTAAGATCAAAAAAGTTGCAAGATTAAGAGAAGAAAAATTTAAGAGAAAAAAGTTGGAGTTAATTTTAATTCTCCCTCAAAGATCTGAGTTTGTTTTAACTGAATATTATCCATCAATGATTTTTTTTAGCCATGAATCTTAACCCTTTAAATGCCAGGTTTTGTCAGCCTGATGGTCAGCAGCAAGGAGGTTCTGACAGAACCATGGAGTGGAAAGAGCAGGTTTATGCTCCATATTCTAAAGATGGTTAAAAGGCGCCATCTGGTGGAGAGCAGTAAAAACGATCAATTCCAGCCCAGATTGACACTATTGCTGTGGATTATTTTAATGGCATTGAGATTAAAAATTCCACTTTGAATGGGTTTCAGTGGCACATTTTTTGTGCTTAACAGGTTTTAAATTATTTCTTTAAAACCTGTTTTTGACCAGTGTACACTTATAAAGCGAATGAAGCCATCATCAAAAATCAGAATCACTTATAATCACATTGTGTGTTGTATAATACAATTATTATATTTAACAGAATTGATCAGAGAAAATGCATAAACCACATCTGACAACACCCAACACTGCCAATTAAAAAAAAAAAAACGACTGTTGTTTAAAAACAGCCAAAGAAATCAGAAATCGCTGCTGTGTGAAATCCACGGCTGTTTCTAGCTTTTTGGGGCCCTTTGCAAGATTGTGTTTGAGGAAAAAAACAAACTTGGTCCATTGTCTAGATGAACAGACAAGAAATTAAATAGAATAAAAATGTATCCCGCATCCATGAACACTGCAAATTTATCAGAAAAAGTCTAATTTATGAGGAGCGTCTTCCACCCACACTATAGGTTCATCCCTGGCAAACCTGGAGCGAAGGCGCATCTTCATTTGGTTTATTACCCCCTAGCGCTCTGGTACCGTCCTGGGTTCCTCTCCCTTCTCCTCATTCCCATCTCTCACCTCCTTCCCCCAATTCCCCAAAGTCCTGGGTGGAGGGAGATCTCCTGTTGTGTCACCACACAGTCCCCCCCCCAAAAAAAAACACCCAGAAGGGCTAAAAAAATCATTGATGGATAATATTCAGTTAAAACAAACTCAGATCTTAGAGGAGGAATTAAAATTAAATTAAATTGTTAATTGTTAAATTGTTAATTGTTTTTATTAAAACAAAGATTTTTTAAAAGAATAATAAATCAAAAAAGCGTTTAGAAACTTGCACAATGTAAGTCTTCCATCCATCCATCTTCTTCCGCTTAATCTTTTTCGGGTCGCGGGGGGGCTGGAGCCTCTCCCAGCATCTTTGGGTGAGAGGCAGGGTCCACCCTGGACAGATCACCAGTCCATCGCAGAATGTAAGATGGACTAGGTCGTAATTTTGCCCGTAATTTTAATGTTGTCTAATTTCTCCAGAATCAAAATTTGATAGTTAGCATTAGTTTATGATCTGTTGAACAATGGATCTGTTGTTTACGTGATCAAACGTTTTTGACGTTTAGAAAATAAATTGCTTTTACATTGTGTTCGATGATCTTACCCCAATGTCTCCCCATTTACTGAAAGAAGCACGCTTTGCCCGAAATGTTGCTGTGTCAATGTATGTAACTGTATATAGACTGGACATAGATGCTGCCGTCGCTGTTTGTTCAGGTTTTTTTAATCCAGCCTAATTCCTTTCTTTTTATCAAATGCACACCAATGTAGAGAGAGAGAAACGCCATTTCAGTTGTCCTGTATGTCCTGCACATATAGTAGGATTGACAATAAAATCTTTGAATCTTTAGCTAATGATCTTGCAGGGGAACAGATCAAGTGGATCCCTGACCATGTGAGCCCCCATGTGGACCCCGGTGTCCAATCTATACATGTACAAGTACATTTTCAATCCACTGATTCACAAACTGGTTCAGAGCTTTCTAAAGCCTCATTCAGAACATTCTAGTCCCACATAGCCCTTGTGTTTCCACGTGCCACATAACGATGGTGGTGGGGTGGGGGTCATATGGACCCCTGGTTTTTTTTTTTTTTCCAGAATGGATAGTTTATCTGCCAGTGTTTTTTTAGGGGGGGTGTCCCACCTCGGGGTTTTGGGTGAAAAGGGTCATGTCGACCCCGCTGAGTATTTTCCATGGAATAGATGGCTGATCTCCCCAGTGGTTCATCGAGGAAGGAAGGGGGTGGTCTCGGGGTCGAATAGACCCCCCAACCTTGAGACTTTGGATGAGAGGGGGTCATATGGACCCCCTTTGTATTTTTCTGAGGGGGTCATATCGACCCCCCGCTTGCTTTTTTTTTTTTTTTCTCTCTTTCTCTCCAAGGAATAGATAGTTGATCTCCGGGTGGTTTTGTGTTGAGGACTTGGGGATGGGGGTGGGGGTCGACTAGACCCCCCCACCTTGGTGTTTTGGGTGAGATGGGGTCGATATGACCCCCCCTTTGTATTTTTTTTTCCAAGGAATAGACAGTCGATCTACCCACCCGGTGGTTTGTGGAGGACTTGCTATTTGACCGAGGAGGAGGAGGAGGAGGAGGAGGAGGAGGCGAGAGGACCGCGGCTGGCGGGAGCGCAGGCGGGGCAGTACTTGAGCGCGCATCTTCCGCACACGTGCAAGCGACACCCGCGGCACACCGTTTTGGTCTTGATGTCCTTGCTCCTGGGACACACGCGACACCTCTTCCTCTTTTCTTCCAAAGACCGCGGGGGTACTCCTCGCGAGACGGCCTCGGGGTCGTCATCGTCGTCGTCGTCGTCGCTGCGGCGGGGGATCCTCTCCCTCTCCCTCGCCCTCTCCCTCGCCCTCTCTCTCCTCCTCTTCCTGATCACGAGCGGGGCCACGAGCGCCTTGCCCAGCTGTTCCGTGAACAACCTGTGCCTGTTGCGTCTGCCGGCCATCCACGCGGGATTGAGCTCCCGCCACAGGACGAAGGCGTTGTACGCAGAAACGTCCACCATGTTGTGGAACAGGACCAGGGGCCAGCGGCAGGTTTTTCTCCTGCAGCTGTACGTGGCCGCGACCTTGTCTAGGTTGTCGACGCCTCCCTTGGTGCGATTGTAGTGGAGCACCGCGAGGGGTTTGCGATTGGCGCGGTCGCTCAGCAGCGGGCCTCACAGGTACCTGTCGGCGGTGGCGAGGAGCAGCACGTTCTTGTTCCTCTTGGCGAGGTAGGACACCAGGGCGACGTCGGGAGCCCCGGACGAGGAGAACGCAAAGGACGAGGAGCCGCTCACCCTGCCCCTGACGTCGAGCAGCTCTCGCGGGATCTCGGGCCTGTTGGCGCGCAGGGTCCCCAGCAGGGTCAGGCCCCGTTCGGCGAGGAGCCTGCGCGCAAGCTCGTGGGAGGTGAAGAAGTTGTCGCAGGTGACGTTCCGCTCGGGTCCCAGTCCCTCGGTGAGCTCGAGGACGACTCGGGTGGCCAGGTTCTTTTCGGGGAGACCTCCCCTTTCGGGTTTGCCGGTGTAGACCTGCATCTTCCACGCGTAGCTGGAGCAGGCGTCGCACGTCACCCACAGCTTGATGCCGTACTTGGCGGGCTTGCTGGGCATGTACTGTCTGAAGGGACAGCGACCTGGGGACGGGGGGGGGGGGTTACACAAAGGAAAAGAAAACAAACAAACAAGAGAAGGTGGATTATTTTTTTGGGGGGGGGAGAGAGAGAGAGAGAGAGAGAGAGAGAGAGAGAGAGACGCAGTTAGATTTCTATATTTTTTGTTTTGTTTTTGTTTTTGTTTTTTACACCCAACACCACGGCTACTTACCCCTAAAGGGAACCAGTCGTTCGTCCACGGTGACCTCGGGTCCGGGCTCGTACAGGAGCAACAGTCTCCTCTGCCACGCGTCCCACACGCGCCTGATGGGCGCCAGCTTGTCTCCTGATGAGGAACAAGAAGAAGAGGAAGGAGAAGAGGAATAGCGTCTGGCCTCTCTGGTGTCGCGATCGTCGAAACGCAGGACGCTCGAGCACGAGCGGAAGGTCTTGAGGGACATGACAGACCGGAAGACGGGGCGTCCGCTCTCGGCGTCCCAGAGGCTCTCGCACGCCTCACCTCGTGACCTGTACACACCCGTGAGGATCAGCAGCCCCACGTAGGCGCGCAGGTCGGTCCGATCCACGGGCCTCCACCCGTCGAGCCCTCGCGACGTCCTCCTGGCGCCTTCCAGGTTGGTCATGGCGATCACCTCGTCCTCCAGCTCGGGCTGAAAGTAAGCGAGGAACGCCGAGGCCACGTCCGCGACGGCCTCGCGCGCCGTCCCCGTGGGGCCCTGGCGCTCAAGTCGAGGCCGATGTCGGCGCCCGCGCTGCCGCGACTGCAGGGCAGGCCTCAAGCTCCACGTGATGTTCCCTCGACTCGAGGTCATCGATTCCGCGGGAGCGTCGCGATAGTCATAGTGATACTGTCCTCCTTCTTCTTCTTCTTCTTTTTCTTCATCATCCTCGCCGTCCTCCTCTATGTCCAATTCCTCGTCTT
>JAJAQF010000037.1:236150-281749 GCA_020510985.1 Pholidichthys leucotaenia
GTCATTCATCTGGTTTTGTTAGAGATGTGGCTTGATGTGTCTCTTGACTTAGGCTTCTCTTACCATTGACACAGTCCTTCTCAGTAGCCATAGACCTGGCATTGAGTTCCTGCAGTTGCCAGTGCAGCTTCTCCAGTTTGCGGTTGGAGGCCTTCAGCTGGCCCTCCACGTCTGCTGCACTTTTCCGACTGGTAACGGCCCGCCGCATCCTCTCGGCCGCCTCCTTGATCTTCAGCTCCCGCTGGATCTCCTGCCTGACCAGCGTACGAGTATCTTCCAAACGCTGCTGAAACTCTGGATCCAGAATGTCCTCATTATCCAGACCCTGCAGGGTCCCATTCTGAAAGAGACAAAAACATTTCCCTCTTAATTCTATAAATGTGCCTGGTGACAGAATCTTGTGATCCTCAGTGGAAACATTTGACTGTAAAATGTATGATCATAGTAGATTGTAGCCATCGTCAATAAAATATTTTGCATACATTAGTACTGGGGAGCTTACTTCACATTAATTCGTAATAGAGAGCCTAAGTCACGCCCCCTCTACTTCCACAGATGGGACCTTAAATTGAAAAAAAACTCTCCATTGAAATGAATGGAGAGTTTTTTTGATTTAAGGTCCCATCTGTGGAAGTAGAAGGGGCGTGACTTAGGCTCTCTATAAAGCAGTCAACCACATTCAAAAATATGATGGGGTAAAATGTAAATGAAAACAGAAAGCAGGGATTTACAAATTATGTAAAGACTAAAGGTCATTACACCTCAGTGTGCATTTTTCAGAACTGAGGCTCCTCTTGTGAATTTGGAACTTATTCATATAAAACCACACCATCCATCCATCCATCCATCCATCTTCTTCCGCTTAATCCTTTTCGGGTTGCGGGGGGGGGGGGGGCGGGAGCCTATCCCAGCATCTTTGGGCGAGAGGCAGGGTACACCCTGGACAGATCGCCAGTCCATCGCAGGGCCAACACAGAGAGACAGACAACCATTCACTCTCACATCCATACCTAAGGACAATTTAGAATCCCCAGTTTGATGCCAATTAACCTAACTTGCATGTTTTTTGGCATATGGGAGGAAACAGGAGAAATCCCGGAGTAAACCCACACAGACACAGGGAGAACGTGCAAACTCCACACAGATCACTGTTGGTCGGGGGCTGTGATCGAACCCAGCCCCCATAAAACCACACCCTTTTTCATAAATTTGCAGGGTTGTTTTTTTGTTTTGTTTTTTTTTTACATCTGACACTTTATTTTCTTGTGTTCATTTTTTAAATTCAATATATTTCTTTCCATTTCCCCCTGTACTTACTATTTAATTTGTGCATTTTCTTGTAAATTTTAGAACTTTCTTCATAAATTTGCAATTTGTCACTTAAATTTAATTATTTTTTCTAATATTTGCAAATTTATTCATGTAATAAATCGTGGGTGGATCGTCACTTCCTTGTGGTAACGTATCGTCACTTCCTGTTTTGCTGTCTGCCTGTGTGGTTTGCTCTCCAGCTCTCCAGCCACTAGCTATGGCTACTAGCTCTTTCCTCTCCTCCTCTGGTGTGCTCTCTCTGTCAGATGTTTAGCTACACCTCTGCCTCTTTTAGCGATAACGGTAAATATAATAAATGTTGTCTTTTTGAGGCACTCGAGGCGAGGTTGTCTGATTTGGAATCCCGGCTCTGCTGCATTGAAACACCGTCTGCGCCAGTTAATCTTGACGGACGCCCATTAGCTGCAGCGGAGCTAGCTAGCTTAGGCCCCCCTGTCAGCGGTCCCTTGGCTCTCCTCAGCAGCGAGGAGACTGGGTGGGTGACGGTGAGAAGGAAGCCTAGTCGCAAAGCCCCGGTTCACCACCAACCTGTTCACGTTTCTAATCGTTTTTCCCCGCTCAGCGACACACCCGCTGAGGAAAAAACTCTGATCATTGGCGACTCTGTAGTCAGAAACGTGAACCTAGAGACTCCAGCGGCCATAGTCCAATGCATTCCTGGGGCCAGAGCAGGCGACATCGAGTCAAATTTGAAAATGCTGGCTAAAAGTAACTGTAAATATTGCACAATTGTTATTCACGCCGGCATTAATGACATCCGTCTCCGGCAGTCGGAAGTCACGAAACTTAATATAGAATCGGTGTGTGACTTTGCAAAAACGATGTCTGCCACTGTAGTATTCTCTGGGCCCCTCCCCAATCTGACCAGTGATGACATGTTTAGCCGCTCGTCATCCTTGAACCGCTGGCTGTCTGTGTGGTGTCCTAAAAATGACGTGGGCTACATTGACAATTGGAGCTCTTTTTGGGGAAAACCTGGTCTTATGAGATGAGACAGCATTCATCCCACTCTGGATGGTGCTTCTCATTTATCTAACAATCTGGCATCTTTTTTATCCAAATTTCCAAAACCGTGACTACTCAGAGTTGGGACCAGGAAGCAGAGTCGCAGTCTTACACGCCTCTCTGCAGCTCCTCTTCATCCGCCACCCCTCAGCTTAGCCCCTGTCTTCCCCATCAGAGAATCGTTCTCTGCTCCCTCCAAAGTGAATAAAAATATAATGTATAAGCATCCCAAAGTGATAAAGCAAAATATTGGTAAAACTCAAATTAAATGTAAAGCCTCTAAATTGAATGATTTGGCCTCTGTTCCTCCTCATAATTTAAAAATTAAATGTGGTTTATTAAATATTAGGTCTCTAACTCCCAAGTCTCTGCTAGTCCATGATTTGTTAATTGATCATCAGATTGATTTAATTTCCCTTACAGAGACTTGGTTAGGGCAAGAGGATGATGTTGGTTTAAATGAATCAACTCCCTCTGGTTATTTAAACTGTCAAAATCCCAGAAGTTCTGGTCGTGGAGGAGGAGTAGCAACAATTTACCATTCCAAATTACTAGTTAATGTAAAGCAAAAAACATGTTATAATTCCTTTGAGGGCCTGGTCCTCAGTATTGGGCACTTTAGCAATTTTAGGTTAAACCCAATTTTATTTGCCATAGTTTATCGTCCCCCATCAACCTACTCAGAATTCTTATCCAAATTTGCTGATTTCTTAGCTGATTTAGTGCTGAAATCTGATAGAATAATTATAGTAGGGGACTTTAATATACATGTGGATGTAGATAGTGACTGCCTTAATGTGGCATTCAATTCAATATTAGATTTGATTGGGTTTTCTCAGAAAGTAGGAAATTCTACTCATTACCTCCACCATACATTGGACCTTGTTTTGACATATGGCATAGAAATAGAAAATCTTGTAGTGTCTCCTCATAACCCTGTACTGTCAGACCATTGTCTGTTAACCTTTGATTTTACTATTTCTGACTATTTGGCTCCTCAGGAAAAATATTACCACAGTAGATGCCTCTCAGATGATGCTGTTTCCAAATTTATGCAGATTGTTTCCTCTATGCCATGTGTCAACACAACGGAAATAAGCTATAGACAGCTTGCTCCTTCTGTAATTGATAACATGGTGGATAGTGTTTCAGCTTCTCTGCATCAGACTCTAGACTTGGTGGCCCCATTAAAAAAGAAAAAGTCTAATCAGAGATTTCTAACTCCTTGGTTCAACACAGAAACTCGTAGCTTAAAACAGAAGACTCGTCAATTAGAAAGAAAATGGCGCTCTACTAATGTAAATGAAATCTATTTAGCTTGGAGAAATCATCTTTTAATAGATAAGAACCCTTCATTTTACACTGTGACGCTTCACAGGAGGGGCTTGGGGCGGTGATATACCAGCGACAACAAGACAAACTGGTGGTGATAGCATATGGCTCCCGGACATTGTCAAATTCAGAGAAGAACTACCACCTTCATTCAGGGAAGCTGGAGTTTCTCGCCATGAAGTGGGCCATCTGTGAGAGGTTTCGGGATTATCTGTACTATTCTCCACCATTTACTGTCTATACGGACAATAATCCCCTAACGTATGTGCTCACCACCGCAAAGTTAAATGCAACCACACAGAGGTGGGTAGCAGAACTAGCTGATTTCCAGTTTGTGATTAAGTATCGCCCTGGAAAAGCAAACAGAGATGCAGACGGACTTTCACGTATGCCCCTAGATATGGAGCAGTACATGAACAAATGTACACAGAATGTTGATCCTGATGTGATGAATTGTGTGACACAGGCAGTCAAGGTAAAGTCACAAGAAAGTGAACCATGGCTCTGCCCAGTCACCATTTCTACTCTCATCAGTGAAGCAGATCTAGAAGCCAGCTCTATAGCTGAAATATCAAAGACTGATCTGAAAAGAGCTCAAGAAGAAGACTCCGTGATTGGAGAGGTGTTGCGCTATGTGTTGTCAAAACAATGGCCAAGAAGTGTAAAGCAGCACAACAGTAAAATTGCAGCTCTAGTCAGGCAAAAACACAAGCTGTACTTGGAAGATGATGGACTGCTTTACAGGAGAACAGCAACACATGACCAGCTACTCCTACCCCAGAAGTTTCACAAACTCGTGTTCAAAGAGCTCCATGAAAACATGGGTCATTTAGGGGTAGAGAGAGTGATGAACTTGATAAGAGAGCGTTTTTATTGGGCTCATATGCAAAGAGATGTGGAGCACTACATCACGAGAGTTTGCAGTTGTTTAAAGAACAAACGTCCCAATAAGATAACAAGGGCACCACTGACTAACATCGTCACCACGTACCCATTTGAATTAGTGTCAGTGGATTTCCTGCATTTGGAGAAGTGCAAAGGAGGATATGAGTATATCCTGGTTGTAATGGACCATTTTACTCGTTTTGCCCAGGCTTACCCATGTCGTAACAAAGCTGCCCACACCGCTGCTGAGAAGATCTTTGGAGATTTTGCCCTCAAGTTTGGTTTCCCCACACGACTCCATCATGATCAGGGAAGAGAGTTCCAAAATAAACTTTTTGCAAAACTCCAAGAGTACAGTGGTGTGCAGGGGTCCCGAACAACGCCCTACCATCCCCAAGGGAATGGGCAGGTGGAACGATTTAATCGTACACTGTTGGCAATGCTCGGAAATTTGCCTGAAGCAGCTAAGGAAGACTGGAAGTCCTCGCTGGCAAAAGTGGTTCATGCTTATAATTGTACGCGTAGTGAAGCTACAGGGTACGCACCATATTTTCTGTTGTTTGGTCGTAGTCCAAAGTTGCCTATTGATCTGATGTTTGGCCTCACAACAAGAGAGCAGAGTGTTTCTCAGCAGGACTATGCTGAAAAGTGGAGAGCTACAATGACTGAAGCTTACAAACTCGCTTCTAAAACAGCAAACAAAGAAGGGATGAGAAGTAAAGCACTTTATGATAAAAAGGTTCACGGTGCTGAGTTACTCCCTGGATCCAGAGTATTGGTCCGAAACTTGACCGAAAAAGGTGGACCAGGAAAATTAAGATCATACTGGGAAGACAAGGTGTATGTCGTGACCCAAAAGAAGTACCCAGACAGTCCAGTATATGAAATCAGACCTGAAACTGGCAAGGGACGCACTCGGGTCATGCACAGAAACCTTTTGTTACCATGTGACTTTCTTCCCATGGAAACAGTGAAGCATGCCTCTAAGAAAATGAGAGAAAGAGACTCTAAAAGACAAAGGCATGTGGACAGACAAAGCAACACGGATGATGAAGATGAAGAGGGTTGGAATGCCATAATTGGATTACGAGCTGGGAAGGATCAAGAGCAGCGTCCACTGAGAGCCAATGCACCGGAGTTCTACCCACACAGTGACACTACTCCGGAGGATGAGGACCAGGACCCAGATGACGTCACGCAGGTGCAGCTGGCACCAGAGGTCGACGATCCGGTGGTTCCAGATCCAGCTGAGGCAGACCAGGACCAGAGTGATGAGGTGTCGGAGTCCAGTTCCAGTGACCAGGAGGGACCTGACGAGATTCCTGCTAAAACATATCCTTCAAGAATAAGAAAACAGCCATTGAGACTGACTTATAAGTTAGGCCAACCTAGCACTTCATTGCATTTCATCTGTCTAGAACACATGTGTCAAACTCAGGCCCGCGGGCCAAATTTGGCCCGCAGTGTAATTATAATTGGCCCGCGAGATCATATCAAATGTGCATTAGAGCTGGCCCGCGGTATATACTGTACCGCTAATACTACAAATCCCACAATGCTTTGGTAGTATGTTGGCACGCAGTTGAAACCGGCAAGCGCTCCTTTTTTCTGTTGATTGTCATTGACAACCATGCTCCAGTCACATCGGACAAATTAATTTCACCCTCCACAAAAATGGCCAAATGAAAGATGGACAACAGGAGCTTTCAAGACAGGTGGGAGGCAGATTATCTGTTCACGAATATAAAGGACAGACCTGTTTGTCTTGTGTGCGGAGCTAACGTGGCTGTAACAAAAGAATATAACATTATAAGACACTATGAAACAAAACATTATGAAAAGTACAAGGACCTGGAGATAAAGCAGAAGCTGCAGAAGGTGGAGGAGATGAAAAGAAGTCTGGTTTGCCGGCAGACTATGTTCATGAAAGCAAAATCAAAAAGTGAAGCTGCTGTAAAGGCCAGCTTTATTGTGGCAACAGAGATAGCAAAATCAGCCCGGCCCTTTAATGAGGGAGAGTTTGTCAAAAAGTACATGGTCAAAGTTTGCGACATCGTGTGCCCAGATAAAAAGCAAGAATTTTTAAATGTGAGCCTGAGCAGAAACACCGTGGCTGAGCGCGTGTGTGAGCTTTCCACTAATCTACATGAACAACTAATAAAAAAGAGAAAAGATTTTATTGCATACTCCCTTGCTGTGGATGAGAGCAGCGACACGTTTGATACTGCCCAGCTTGTATTGATATGTGAAGTTCCTATAGAGTCACCACTAGAGGGCAGTATGACCCCGGCCATGACCTGACTATAAAAGGAGATGTACATGTGCCAATGTGTGGTTAGTTGTTAGTTGCACTTGAAGTGACAAGTAAAAAGTCCTAACTGACACCCGGTGTGTGCGCCTCGTCATTACATGTTCCAGGAGAACATTACATGGTACCAGGAGTAAATTACATGATACCAGGATATTAAAACTACGAACCGACGGCGAAGATGAACGCTCTTCGACAGCCGGACGAGTTAAAGTTGACCGGTAACGTCAACGAGAACTGGAAAGTATTCAAACAGAGTTTTGAACTTTATTCGCTTGCTATCGGTCTCCGTGACGAGGAGAGGAAAATAGCATTACTGCTGACAGTAGCAGGGCGAGCGGCGCTAAATGTGTTTAACACATTCGTCTTCACGGAAGAAGAAAAAGGCAACTTCGACGCCGTGATGAAGAAGTTTGACGATTATTGCACACCGAGAAAGAATGAAACGTACGAGAGGTATGTGTTCAGAAAAAGACTTCAGAAAGAGTCAGAGTCCATCGAGCTGTATGTCACAGACCTACGGTTGAAATGTCAGACATGCAACTTTGGAACATTGAGTGAGTCAATGATACGGGACCAAATTGTAATTGGGGTCCAAGACAACAAATTGCGGATGCAATTACTGAAAGAGACTAACTTAACGCTGGAGAAAGCGATACAGATTTGCCAAGCGTCTGAGAGTACAAAGGCACAATTAAAGACTTTTAGCAGCAAGGAAAAAGAGACTGCTGAGGTCGGTGCAGTGCAGCGCGCGAAGCCGAAAGGAACGTTGCAGGCAAGAAAAAGGGAGGCAAACCCAGAGCGCGCGCGCGGGAACTGCGAGCGGTGTGGAAGGCAACACGCGCTGAAACAGTGTCCAGCATTCGGGAAGGAATGTCGCAAGTGTGGCGGAAAAAATCACTTCGCAAAGACCTGCTTCTCAAAGAGGAGGGTGCAACTCGTGGAGAAAAAGAGCGACAGCGAGGAGGATCAGTTTTACGTGGACGCCATCAAGGGAGAGACGAGCGCTGACGAATGGATAGTGTGCCTGGAGATGAATGGCACGGACATGTCACTGAAGCTCGACACAGGTGCGCAGGTAAACATCCTGCCAATGAAAGATTTTAAAAGACTGAAAAACAAGCCGAAAATAAGAAATAAAAAGATTAATCTGAGAACATATGACGATAAGCCAATACCCACTAAGGGAATGTGCAGGGTTACACTGTCAAACAAAGGTAAAACAGTGAATGCATTGTTTGTACTTGTTGATGGAAATAGACAAGCAATTTTGGGTTTAAAAACATGCGATCAGCTAGGTCTGATCAAAAGGGTGAATGTCATTGATACAGACAAAGTGACAACACGAGAAAATACAGAGGCTACAATAAGTAAGCACAAACACACTGACTGGGTGAAAGAATACAAAGAGGTGTTCAAAGGAATAGGCCGCCTACCAGGCAAACAAAAAATTAGGCTGAAAGAGAATGCAGAGCCAGTCATACATGCAGCAAGAAAAGTGCCAATAGCTCTTAAAAAGAGGCTGAGAGAAACACTAGACTCACTGATAGCAGACGGAGTGGTCAGAAAAATAGAAGAACCAACTGAATGGGTTAACTCACTAGTTATAGTGGAGAAGCCAAATGGAGATTTGAGATTGTGCATAGATCCAAAAGATCTAAATAAAGTAATACAGCGGGAGCATTACAGGCTACCAACAAAATCTGACATAACCAGCACAATGAGTGGAGCAAATTACTTCACAAAATTAGATGCCAAATCTGGGTTTTACCAAATAGTGCTAGATGAGGAAAGCGCTAAATTGTGCACATTTAATACGCCATTCGGAAGGCATTGCTTTCTACGAATGCCGTTCGGGATTAGCTCAGCCCCTGAAATTTTCCATAGAACTGTGCAGCAATTGTTTGACGGAATAGAAGGGGTGGGAGTTTTTCTTGATGATGTGGTAGTCTGGGGAAAAACAAAAGAGGAGCACGACGAAAGGTTGGCTAGAGTTCTCACACAGGCGCAAAAGTCAGGTATGAAACTGAATAAGAGTAAGTGCCAATTCGGGGTACGGGAGATTACATACCTGGGAGAGAAATTATCTGGGGCAGGCGTGCAACCAGATCCGGAAAAAGTGCGGGCCATAGCAGAGCTGCCAGTACCGCAGAACAAAAATGACTTGCAAAGAGCCCTAGGACTAGTCAATTACATGGGGAAATTTATCCCAAATTTATCAGCTAACACAATAGCTCTTAGAAGCTTGTTAAAGACCAATACAATGTGGCAGTGGATGGCAGAGCATGCCAGAGAATGGGAGTGGCTCAAAAGCAGTCTAATAAAGGAGCCAGTGTTAAAATTCTATGATCAGGACAAACTGCTAAAAGTGTCCACAGATGCGTCCAAAGCCGGCCTAGGAGCTGTGCTATTGCAAAAACATGACACAGAGTGGTATCCAGTCGCATACGCATCGCGCACCATGACAAGCGCAGAAAAAAATTACGCGCAAATAGAGAAAGAGACTCTAGGTGCAGTGTTTGGATGTGAGAAGTTTCATGAATATGTGTATGGAAGGTCAGTAATACTAGAAACAGACCACAAACCACTGATTGCGATCTCACAGAAGCCACTGGGTGACGCACCACCGCGCATCCAGCGTCTAATGTTAAGATTACAGAAATATGACTTGAAATTTGAGTTTACACCAGGCAAGCAACTAATTGTAGCCGATGCGCTGAGTAGGGCTAGCTTGAGCAACACCAGCAGCACAACAGAGGAAGCTGTGCAAATACATGTAGACTCTATTAAGGCACACATGCCAGTGTCAGATGCAAAATGGACGAAGATAGTGAAAGAAACACAAAAAGATGAGAAACTAAAAAGAGTAATGGAACAGATACATCAGCCAGGACAGGTTATGATTGACAAGCCTTACCAACACTTTAAAGGTGAACTGTCTGTGTTAGATGGGGTTCTGTTAAAAGGTACAAGGATAGTCATACCTACCTCCATGAGATCAGAAATGGTTAAATTAGTGCATGAGGGGCATTTGGGTATTGAAAAGTGCAAAAGACGTGCACGTGATGTTTTGTATTGGCCCAACATGCACAAGGACATTGAGGCATATGCGCAGCGCTGTGACATTTGCCAGCGCCACAGGTATCAACAGCCAAAGGAGCCTATGAGGCCCCATGAGAAGCCTCAAGGGCCATGGAGAAAAGTGAGCATGGATCTATTTCAACTTAAGGGCAAGGACTATCTGTTAGTCATGGACTATCATTCCACCTACCCAGAGTTTGCAGGGTTGAGTGACACAACAGCAGAAAAGGTGATTGCACATACAAAGACAATGTTCGCACGCCATGGAATTCCAATGACTGTTGTAAGTGATAACGGACCACAATTCACGAGTCAGTGCTTCAAAGACTTTGCAGACACATATGGGTTCAAGCACGTGACCTCAAGCCCTCTGTACCCACAGTCAAATGGGTTAGCAGAGAAAGGGGTGCAAATTGTGAAGCGCATACTGAAAAAGGCTGCAGACAATGCAGAAGACCCACATCTGGCGATCCTGAATTACCGAGCATCACCACTGGAGAATGGACTGTCCCCAGCAGAAATGCTCATGAACAGAAAACTCAGAACGCGACTTCCATCAGCATCTCAGGTGATGGAAAAGAGAGATGTGAGGCGTGATGAGAGGCAAACTGAACTGTACAACAGAACAGCACGACCTCTGAGACCACTTGCACATGAGGACATAGTGCGAGTGAGATGTGATGGAGAATGGGGACCGCTGGCAAAAGTGGTTAAAGAAACAACTCCCAGATCATATGAAGTCATCAGAGCATGGGAAAACAATGAGGCGAAACCGACGTCACTTACTGAAAGTGCCTCAGACAAAAATGAGAGTCACAGACAGTGAAATAAGCGACATGCTAATTTCCAGCCAAACCGAACAACCAGAAATGACTGAGAACCAAAACTTAGAGACAGACAATAACGAACAGACTGAGGTGACACAAATCAGAAGATCACAAAGACAAATTGTGAAACCGAAAAGATTGATTGAGGAAATGTAAGGAGTACTGAGATGAATGGGAAAAAAAAAAAAAAATGTGTTGATGTTGAATTGTAAACAGAGAAAAAAATGTGTTGATGTTGAATTGTAAACAGAGAAAAATTTGAACTTGTGATTCAGTGTACAAGGTTGACAAAGATGTAAAAAGAAATGGAATTTATTTTGTTTATTGAAAGTAGAGAAACAGTTTAAGTTTATAGTAGGACGACCTTTTACTTGAAAAAAAAAGGGAGATGTATTGATATGTGAAGTTCCTATAGAGTCACCACTAGAGGGCAGTATGACCCTGGCCATGACCTGACTATAAAAGGAGATGTACATGTGCCAATGTGTGGTTAGTTGTTAGTTGCACTTGAAGTGACAAGTAAAAAGTCCTAACTGACACCCGGTGTGTGCGCCTCGTCATTACATGTTCCAGGAGAACATTACACAGCTGTCAATCTTCATCCGTGGAGTAGACTCGAGCCTGTGCGTCACAGAGGAACTTTTAGGATTAAAATCAATACATGGCACCACCACAGGAAAAGAGATCTTTGAAGAGGTATCCAAATGTATAAGTGAAATGAGCCTGCCTTGGGATAAACTTGTGGGACTGATGACAGATGGTGCGCCCGCGATGTGTGGTCAAAAGAGTGGATTGGTCGGCAGGATTCAGGAGAAGATGCGGGAGGAAGATGCAGGTGAACTTACAGTTTATCACTGTATCATACATCAGGAAGCGCTCTGTGGCAAAGCTCTGCAAATGGAACATGTTATGAGCTCTATAAAACGAGTAGCCAACTTCATAAGAGCCAAAGGTTTGAATCACCGGCAGTTCAAGTCTTTTCTGGAGGAGTTGGATTCGGAATACAGAGATGTGCCCTATCACACAGAGGTGAGATGGCTAAGCAGAGGAAAAGTACTGAACAGATGTTTTGAGCTATGTGAGGAAATCTGTCAGTTTATGGAAAACAAAGGGAAGGACACAACAGAGCTGAGAGATAAAAAGTTTCTATGTGAGCTTGCATTTCTGTCTGACATTGTGAGCCATCTCGATGTGCTTAACCTGCAGCTTCAGGGACGGGGCCACATCATCACAGACATGTACGCAGCAGTGAGGGCCTTTAAAACTAAGTTGTGTCTGCGGAAGACTCAGATGCTGCAAGGAAACTTGGGTCATTTTCCGTGCTGCCAAACCATGGTAGAGCAAATTTCTCCTGCCGTGCTGCCTAGCGCACAATTTTCTGAAAAAATCAACGCGCTCAGCGCCGAGTTTTCCCGGCAATTTGCCGACTTTGAGGCTCAGAAAGGGAGATTTGAACTGCTCAGTAACCCGTTTGCGATCGACGTGGAAAGCGCACCAACCAGCCTCCAAATGGAGCTAACTGAACTCCAATGTAATGACATGCTCAAATCAAAATATGACTCTGTTGGTGCTGCGCGGTTTCCGTGTTTCCTCCCCGACACAATGCCTCAATTACGCACCCAAGCTGCTCAGATGCTCTCAGTGTTCGGCAGCACATATCTATGTGAACAACTGTTCTCTATGATGAAGGTGAACAAAACACCTCACAGAAGTCGACTCACTGATGAACACCTTCACTCCGTCCTGAGGTTTTCCTCAGCTCAGAGCCTGACCCCAGACATTGATGAACTTGCATCTAAGAAAAGATGCCAGGTATCTGGCTTAGACCAATGTGCAGAGTAGATCAGAGTGTAGCAAACTAAGCTTGAACATATCTGTTATTTATGCACTTTTTCTACTGCAAGGCATGGTCTGTTAATAGTTGAAATGTTGGATTTTTATTGAATTACATTATTATTTTTGGTTCTTTTGTTGTTGGCTCTGAAAAAGATTTACTTTAAAAAGGAACTTGAAAGGATACGGGAAGAGACATACTTTATTTATTTATTTAAATAAGAAATGAATACCACTGATGAATACCACTGATGTTCAGGTTCAGGTTCAGGTTCAGGTTACTTTATTTGTACCCGTAGGTAGATTTGTTTTGCAGTTGGTGACATCCATATTTACAAGCCACAATTACATTCAACATAGACACAAACACAGGCACACATCTTACAAAATAGGTAAATATAAAATATGTACAATATAATTTTTATAGCTTGTTCAACTCTTTGACAGCAGCAGGGACAAAGCTGTTTTTGTAGCGCTGGGTTCTACTTTTTGGGACAGCAAACCTCCGTCTGGAGGGAAGAAGCTGAAAGTTGCAGTGCAAAGGGTGGGAGTCATCATTTAAAATCGAGTCGGCCATCCTCTGTACTTGTCTGGTGTACAGGGATGTCAGGCTCAGCTGTGACTCACCAAGCAAACGACTGGACCATCTGACTACCTGATCCAAGGATTTCCTCTGTTTCAGTTTTATCTGGCCAAACCATGACATTAAAGAAAAGGATAAAACAGATTCAATAAAAGCCCGATAGAACATAGTCATTATGGTTCGGTCAATTTGGAAGCGTGCAAGTTTCCTCAAACAATGCAAATTTTGCTGACCCTTTTTGCACACCCTTTCACAGTTCACCTCAAAGTTCAATCCACTATCAATAATCGTCCCAAGATATTTGTACGATTGTACACATTCGGTGGTCTGGCCTTTTAGTATGGTGACTTTGTGCCTGGGAGTTTTCCTCCTAAAGTCAATAATCATATCTTTCGTTTTTGTTGTATTCAGCTGCAGGTAGGAATCCTCACACCAGTGAACAAAGTCATCAACTACTGGGCCGTGGCCACTCTCACCATCCTGGAGGAGACTGACAATGACTGAGTCATCAGCATACTTTATAATGTGTCTGTTGTCATGTCTGCTCCGACACATGTTTGTGTACAGGATGAAGAGTAGTGGTGACAACACACACCCCTGAGGAGAGCCAGTAGAAGAGCACTTTAGGTCAGACAATGTGCCATTGACCCTTACTCTCTGCGTCCTGTTGGTTAAGAAATCCAGAATCCAACCCACCAGATTATTGCTTAAATCAAATTGTTGCAGGAGCCTTTCAACTAAAATATGAGGTTGGATTGTATTAAAGGCAGAAGAAAAGTCCACAAATAAAAGCCTGGCGTGTGTCCCATTAAAATCCAGATGTTTAAAAAGCATGTTAAACAGAGTGACAGTGGCATCCTCCACTCCTCTGTGAGGCCTATAGGCAAACTGCAGAGGATCCAATGCATGTTCAGTCTGCTTTAGGACCTCACATCTGACCAGTTTTTCAAAAATTTTCATTAAAATTGAAGTCAAAGCAACTGGTCTAAAGTCATTTACCGTTTTAGGACAGCTGGATTTTGGAACGGGAACAACCACGGCATCTTTCCAGATCTTAGGCACATGTTGTGTCTGTAAGGACTTATTGAAAATGTAGTGAAATATAGGACTCAGTTCATGTGCACCGGACTTTACCAGGCGTCCACATATATTATCAGGGCCCTGACTTTTGTTCACTTTTACAGCGCGGAACTCCCTTTCAACATCCTGCATCTCAATATTAAAGTGCTGATTGTCTTTGAGTTTCTGTTTCAAATCTTGGATTTCTGTGCTAAAATCAAAGGAGTCAAAACGACCATAAAAACAATTAAGAGCATTAGCCAGCTCTGTGTTTGAACTAAAACCATCTAAAAACACACGATTACTGCGCTCTGTGCTCTGAAGGCCTGCAATTTTTTTCATACTGGCCCAGGCCGAACCAAGTTTATTTGCTGCCATCTTGCTTTCCAACTCTGATTTATAATTCTGTTTTGCTCTTAAAATTTCGGCCTTTAGCTCCTTAGTGGCAACCTGTAGCGCAGAAACAGACCCCTGTTTAAAGGCAAGTGCTTTCCTCTGTAAGCAGGATTTAACTGATTTAGTAACCCATGGTTTGTTGTTGGGATATATTTTGACACGTTTACGTGGAACAATCTTATTTTGACAGTGAGCCATGTATGAGCATGTGAGCTCAGCCAGAGAGTCGAAATCATCCCCGCAGGCCATTATGAACATCTTCCAGTCTGTACAGTCAAAGCATTCCTGGAGGCTGTGCTCTGAATCTTCTGTCCACACATCAATGTCTCTCGTCTCCACCTTGCCTCTTCTGAGAGCAGTTTTATATGTGGGCAGCAAATGAACACAGTTGTGATCTGATGATCCTAAAGGAGGAAGGGGGAGTGATTTATAGGCCCTCTCTATGGATCCATAGCACAGGTCCAATGTCTTTTTTTGCCTGGTTGGGCAGGAGACATACTGATGAAAGTTTTTAAGTGTCTTCTTTAAAGAAACATGGTTAAAATCCCCAAGAATGAAGTTTGGCGCCTCTGGAGAAATTGACTGCAGCCGCTGGATCACATCAGAGATGGTGCTGGAGGCGGAGTCAGCGTCTGCCCTCGGATGAATGTACACAGTTGTGATGAAAAGTTGGGGAAACTCTCAAGGCAAATAAAAGGGGCGAAGCGACACAGACAGCAGCTCCACATGGGGTGTACAGATGCGCTCTCTGACCGTGACAGATGTGCAGTACTGCTTATTAATGTATAAACATACTCCGCCCCCCTGACGTTTCCCCGTTACCTCTTCCTGCCGATCCGAGCGCAGCGGAGCTCCAAAGCCGTCAATCCACAGGTCTGCGTCTCGATCATGCGCAGTAAGCCAAGATTCAGTGAAAGCCATGACGCAGCAGTTCTTAAAATCCTTCTGGTAACGTACGTTGCCTTGAATTTCCTCCACCTTGTTTCTCACAGACTGTGCATTCCCAAAAATGATCGAAGGAAGAGGAATGTTACCAAACTGACGTCTCCTAAGGCGCAATTTCACACCTCCACGTCTTCCACGCTTCCTCCTGCCGCTTCTCTTTTCACCGCTGTGTCCGTCTCTCAAAATAAAGTCCGGCAGCTGAAATCTGGGCGCAATCAGAGACTCTGCACCTGCTGTGTTAAAGCGCAGCAACACGTCCCTGGAATATTGTATTGTGCCCGCTATTCTGCTCGCCATGGAGCCGAACGCGTTTACCTCAGAGACAAAGAGCCACAGCACAGAAAGCAGCAGTGCGAGATAGGAGAGGAAATCCATGTTGCAGATACCAGGGAGCTGTTCGCCATATATTCCACCAACGCTCCAGGGCAGAAACGACACAGAGGATTTTCTAAAAACGTAAAAAAGTACAAAAAACACACACACGCACACACGCACTATATCACCAAGCTGCTAGTCGCTGCGTGCGCATGCGCCCATTTGATGTGTCTTTTATTTCATATTTATTTATTAATTTCTCATGTGTTTGTAATATCAAGCTTTGGTTGTTCCAGATTCTGTGTTTAAGCAAAACTAAAGTTTGTTTCCATATGAAAAGGTTAAACATTACATATCAGTTGCAGTTAATTTTTCAATAAATATTGAGTTTGGCCCGTGACTTTACTTCACTGCTTAATTTTGGCCCACTGTGAATTTGAGTTTGACACCCCTGCAATAGTGGGTCCCAAGGAACAATCTGGTAGACCCCCCCTAAAAACCAGGAAACTGCCCTGGAGCCCAGCTACACATGATGGCTGAAACATGACTGGCCCACTACTGTATTGAAGAGAGAAGAGCAAAAATGGACAAGAACAAAAAGAAAAGATTTGACAAAAGATGCTGCAAATTAGCAAGGAAAATGTCACAAATTAAAATGTAAAAATTTTCGTGTTAAAAGAAAAAAAAAAAAATTGTAAGTTTAATCTTGTTCATGTTTTCCAGTAATGACTGGAAATGAAGTGAAAATAAAATGCAAACTACTCAAACTAACAATTTGTTGCAATCCATATCATATTATAAAACAATGTCAATATTTGCTGAGCCAGAATGGAAGAATGATTTCAACTCGATGACAGTAAACGTGACTCACTTAAAATAACTCAAAGCGTGACTAAATGTAGTAAAATACAGGGTTTTCTTGCTGAATGTCCTCCAGCGTAGAAAGTCTCCTGCAGTCAATGTGATGCTGAACATCTCAGCTGGTTTGTGGCTGATGCTGCATGTTGGAGCTCAGCACGCCCTCTAGTGGTGAAGGAACATTTTCACTGCTGCACTCAGAAAATAGTTGATCCTGACCACATTTTAACACCTGCCTTGTTCTGACACAGACATGCTGTTAGTAAGTAAAACAGCATCTGAGTAGATACAATAGAAAGTTCAATAGATAGATAGATAGATAGATAGATAGATAGATAGATAGATAGATAGTTTATTTTGAACACAAAAATATAACAAATACAAGCAAATGGCAAATGCAATAAAGTAACAGTATACACTGTTCGAAAGGGAGAAGGAAGAAGTGAACACTTATTAATTCCATCTCCTCTTTTCCATAGATACACCCATGTGAATTTTATACAAATTACCACCTTTAAGACCCCAAGTAAACAATTTACTGTATTTTTTACAAATCAACATTAACACCCATCCATTCTAACATACAATGACGTCCATACAACAAAACCAGCCTCAAACAACACAGATATACACAGTGCTGTCCCACCCACCATTCCATAGTGTCCCATAATATCCCAGAGTGAGCATAATGAATCGTACATATAACTACTACCCTTCTAACATATACCCTTTCAGCAAATGATGCTTATACCTCTTTTTGAATTGATTTCTGTTTGTACATAGTTTCAATCAATTCAACTTAATTTATATAGCCCCATTTCACAACAACAGTCATCTCATAGCACTGTTAAACTGTAGGGGGAAACCCCACAATTGCAGAAAGACCCCAGCAATCAGCTGATCCCCCGTGAGCAGCACTTGGTGACGGTGGAGAGGAAAAACTCCCTTTTAGCAGGAAGAAACCTCCAGCAGAACCAGGCTCAGGGAGGGGCAGTCATCTGCTGCGACTGGCTGGGGGATGGGGGGATAGAGAAGAAGAAAAGAACAGACAAGTAGAGAGCAAACAGCACAACGGGGACTCAGTCTATGGGAGAGAACAAACAGATGTTAATGAGCAGCAAAAATATTTCACTGAGAGTGAAGAAAGGAGTGAAGCCCAGTGCATTGTTGGAGGTCCCCCGGCTGTCTAAACCTATTAGCAGCAGAACTAAGGGAGGGTTCAGGGTCACATGATCCCTCCCTAACTATAGGCTATGTCGAAAAGGAAGGTTTTAACCCTGTTCTGAAAAACAGAGATCAAGTCTGACTGAATCCAGATTGACAGCTGGTTCCACAGGAGAGGAGCCTGATAACTGAACACTAAATAGTCTTTTTCAGTTACACTGAATCAAAGATGTTCTGTTCTATTTCTCAAATAATTTGAGTTCACCAGTGAGTCTCACTATAGTCAGTATTTACAAATCTAAAAGGTATTCTTCTAAAAAAAAATGACTAAGCCTTTTCTCAAACTAATTTGTAAGACCCAACATATATACAACCTAATGAATAATGCATGTCCTCAACTTGTGAACTGCTGGAAGCTGCTGTGGGAAGTGAGCAGTCTTTGTAAAAACCAGTAATTAGATCCATTTGAGGCTGCAGAACCTGTTTCAGGGCTTGCAGTTCATTGCTGGGTAGGGAACCGGTGAGCCATGACTGGCAGTTCAGAAAAGCACACACAGGTCTGGAGCTGGCTCCATTTCTAAGTTTGGTTCCCAAGCTGTGATCTGCAGCTCCTAAGTTTGTTCTGATGGAGGTGATGTTATTTGGTCACAAGGGGCTTCATAGTGATCTCTGCATTGACCTCTGTGTGTGTGTGTGTGTGTGTGTGTGTGTGTGTTATTGAGGGTTTTTTAACACTATGGGGCAGATTGATTAAGGCAGCGCAAATTAGCGAGTGCACAAATTAGACAGAGCGCCTCAGGGAGTGGCCAATTTTTGCCAGAGATCTACTATCAACACACAAAATTATGAACACAGACACAGTCACTTCATTTCAGTAATGACCACCCATCCACAAAGAGCACCACAGAATTACGCACAGGCACACCTGAGGAAGCGGGTCATCAACACAGGTTTTTTAAGCTTTTATTTAAGCTCAAAGCCCAGTAAAATAGTTTATTTTTGCTTGTCATATTCCAAAGTTTTGATTTTCATTTCACATGGCAGACCCCTTTGTTTAATATGTATAAATTTAGCATTTGTATATAATTTAAAAAAGGACTACTCATGAATAAATTAATTATTTGATCAACGTGCTTATTTTATGAACGCAAGAACCATCAAGATGGTCTGATGGAGACTCTGAGGTTCTATTATGTGAATAACTTTGTTTGAACAAAATCTACAGGTCTCCCAGTCCATGACTTTTTATAAATATGTGAATTTTATGTTTTCTGAAGTCTGGAACGTAATAAAATTAAACACACAGGATTTATTCCTTAGACAGCCACAGCAGAGACTGCTGTCATTGAGTTACTACGATGTTACAATGCCGGGGGACGTTTCTATGGGTCTGTGCTCTTTTTTTTTAGCAATCTTGTTGTTTTCCTCCTATTGTATCCTGAACTGGGAGAGAGAAGAGAAGAGGGAACTAAATTACTGTTTTATGCACAGCCAAAAGAAGCAAATATAGAAATATGGATAGAGGGGGAAAAAATGAAGAAAATTGACAATATGGAAGAGCTTTTTTTTCAAAAGTGAGGGGAATCTGATGGATGGAGCAGAAACTCCAAGAATGAATGAATGAATGAATTCATTCATTCATTCAACTTCTTCCACTTAATCCTTTTCGGGTCGTGGGGGGGCTGGAGCCTATCCCAGCATCTTTGGGCGAGAGGCAGGGTCCACCCTGGACAGATCGCCAGTCCATCGCAGGACCAGCACAAAGAGACAGACAACCATTCACTCTCACAGTCAGACCTAAGGACAATTTAGAATCCCCAGTTTGATGCCAATTAACCTAACTTGCATGTTTTTGGCATCTGGGAGGAAACCGGAGAAATCCCGGAGTAAACCCATGCAGACACGGGGAGAATATGCAAACTCCACACAGATCACTGTTGGTCGGGGGCTGGGATCGAACCCAGGATCCCCCGGCCAAGGGTGAGTTGCTGTTCTGCCGCAGTGCTAACCACTCCGCCACCGCGCTGTTTGCTTTTATTCTTGTTCTTAATCCTATTTGTGTTGCACTTTGAGATTTTGCCCCAAAGTCTAAAGTACGTTTTAAATGAAATAAATTAATTTTATTATTATTATTTGTAGTAGTAGTAGTAGTAATAGGCTATATATAAAAAAAAAATGAAATTAAAAAATTCCTCTGCCAGCTGATGTTCAGTTCAGCACAACACTGATCTCTGTGAGATCGTTTCTGTGCATATTAATCTGTTCTGTCATGCCAAATAAAGTCAGAGGCGGACTTACCATTAGGCAAAGATAGGCAACTGCCTGAGACCCTGCTCTGCTAGGAGCCCATAATACATTTTTTTTAATGTTTAGCATATTTAACATGATGTCAAACAAAATAAAGAAACACCAGTATTTACGTAAACAGCAAATCAGATCACGAACGTAACGTCCTCCTCTCTTCTCCTCAGACTGTTGGACTCTTCCATGTTGTCTCTGAGACATGCGCGTATCTTTGGCTACATTGTAAATAAACTATACAGCGTGTCGAATAGAAGCAAAATGAAACAAAGTTATCCGAGCGGTGCAGAAAAATGGAGAAAAAGGGAAGAACACAGAAAATTTGTATCAAAACAACCTTTTTCACTTCAACCTGGGAGGAGACTAACTAAACCTCCCGAAGAACAGATAGAGAGCAAAGCTGCTTGTACGAGCACACATGATGCTAACGACGAGCACCTAGTGTTAATGAGGCAGCGGTGACAGCTGCTGCTGACAGTACAAGTAAACAACTAAATATTTTACTATTTTTTTTCTAATTGCAAGATTTGCAGAGGCCAAGGCTCACAAGGTTAAATTTAAATATGACCAACTGTGCTCCCCAGCCATGCACAGGATATCTGCAGTCTCACAGCAGATGATGTTACATGAGATTAAATATAGTTTGTTTGGTTTATTAAAATCCCCATTAGCACTTGTATAAAACATTGGCTATTCTTCCTGGGGTCTAACATACAGTATATATTCTCTCTTGTGTCTACGTTGTGCAGAGGAAGGAGCACAATAGATCCTCTGCAAAATGGACCAGTCAGCCGACCATGAACAGGACCCTGCTGGCAAATGTGGGTAAGTCAGTCCCTCCAGGATTTCACAAGATGTCTTTATGATTGTCGTGGCCCAAAAAGCCTGAATTTGCAGGAGCATTTTTTTAAACGTTGCAATAAAAGTTGTGATGTTTTGAGAGGGGTTCTTTGCACTAAAAGTTGTGAGAAGAATTACAAACTTTAAAGCACATGCTTTTTCCATAGTTTACTTCAATGATATTTTATATAACACCCACAAGAAAAGCACAGGATTGTCAAAAAATTCCTGTTAAACAGTGATTTTTAAATTAAACAGAAACTTCTGCTATACAGAAAAACTCTTTTGTGCAACAGCAAATACAGACTTTAACAGAATTTGTAGTGATCCGCGCTGTGTGCTCCCTGCTTACTAATTATCATCCTCATCTGCGCCTGCTCTCACACCTGCTCTCTCCAATTAGGCACCTTTTATTAGGAGTGGATTCCTGCACTCCTGCACGGAGACGTCAATGCTCCTTGGGTGAAGCCATTCACGTCCTGACTCGCCCTTCTCTATTGCTGGGAGTTTTGCCTCCCTTCCTTGCATCGTTCCTGCACCTGTTCGTCTGGGAGCTTCGCCTCCCCAACTCTGCCTTTGTTCTGACCTAAAATGCGAGTCACAGAACCGGCCCAACAGGTCCATTGAGTGTTCACCACAAAGGACGGGCACTTGCCTGGGCTTCAGCCATAATGGCCCACCCCGATTATTCCAACTACACGTACGATCGGTTTATTTTTGAGTGTTTGGAGGTTTTTGATCACTCTGGCCAGGATAATGTCCTCACCTCCTGTCTCCTTAACCTCCAGCAGGGAGCTAGGTCTGTAGCGGACTACTCGGTTGACTTCTGGGTGGTTGCAGCAGAAGTGGGGTGGGAAGATACCTCTCTCTGTAGCATTTTTACACAAAGCTTCAGCCCGAGTCTCAGATGAACTGACCCATTTAGAAAAACCTTCTTTACATGACTTAATTTCCCTTGCTATTAGTATTGATAATTGCTTAAGGGAGCGGGCTAGCGAGCGCCGTGGTTCCAATCGCTCGGACTCGCAGTCTCACCCTCCCTCTCAGTCTCCACTCCTTGCCCTTCCTCCCCTGGAATCCGCGGAGGCCGATGAGCCTATGCTGGTGGGTTGCTCCAAGTTGCCTCTTGTGGAGCAACAACGCAGCTGGGCCTTCGAGCTATGCAGTTATTGTGCTAGTGCTGACCATGAGGTCACCTCTTGTCCCAATCTGCTAAAAGGAGGGGTCCGTTTGTCGCAGTAGGGGGACTAACAGACTTGATAAAAGCTAAAACCCTGACACGACTGATCTTACCCATTCACTTTAAACATGGTCACATTGAAATCACCACCAAGGTTCTCACTGATTCAGATGCTGAGCAGAGCTTTATTTCTGAGAGTCTGGCAACCCCGCTGAAAATCCTCTGTCACAACCTAACACTCCATTGAAGTTGATTGCACCTTCTAATGTGCCCCTCATGACTGTCCAAGCAGAGTGACCCCGTCTCAATCTTGGTCTCAGGTAATCATCGGGAGCACATCAGTTTTTTTTGTTTTACCTGTCTCTGTCTCCCCTGTTATTTTGGGTTATCCCTGGCTCAGGCTCCATAATCCTGTTATTGATTGGCGGGCGGGGAACATCATTTCATGGAGAACTTTTTGTCTAAATACGTGTTTACAGTCAGCAGCCTGCTCCCCCTCGGTGCCGATTTCTGCCCCATCCACCCACGTGCCCGATCTCTCCCTGGTGCCCCCGGAGTAACATGACCTCGCTCTTGCTCAGGTATTCAGCAAGACCAAAGCTCTCTCTCTGCCCACCCCCACCCCCCAACCACCACTCTTATGACTGCACCATTAACCTCCTGTGCCGGGGGCTCCTTTGCCTTCCAGACGACTTTATAGCCTTTCTGCCCCGGAGCAAGAAGCAATGGATAAATACATCAAGGAATCTTTAAGCTCGGGCATTATTAGGCCGTCTTCATCGGCGGTGGGGGCTAGGGGTTTTTTGCTGGCAAAAAATATGGATCCTTCCGACCCTGCATTGATTTTAGGCAGCTTAATAACATCATTGTGAAGGACACGTACACTCTGCCCCTTATTAATTCTGCTTTTGATTCTCTCCAGGGGTCCTCTGTCTTCACTAAGCTCGACCTACACAATGCCTACTACCTGGTCTGGATTAAGGAGGGGGACGAGTGGAAGACGGCTTTCCGCACTCCTAGTGGCCATTTTTGAGTATCTTGTGATGCCGTTTGGACTCACCAACGCACCGGCTATGTTCCAACGGCTCATCAACGACGTGCTGAGGGATTTTCTGGGTTTGTTTTTGTGTACTTGGATGACATCCTCATCTTTTCTCATTCTCTCAAGAAGCATCAGACACACGTTAGAAGGGTCCTTCAGCAGCTGCTGGAGAATCAGCTATACGTCGAGGCGGAGAAGTGTGAGTTCCATATGTCATCCACCACCTTCCTGGGATTTGTCATCGGCTATAAGGAGGTCCGAGCGGATCCGGGAAAGCTTAAAGCTTTGTGGAGTGGCCGGTCCTCTCTTCCCGTAAGCAGCTACAACAGTTCCTGGGTTTTGCCAATTTTTACCGCCAATTCATCCGCAATTACAGTGACTGCCCTGCCACTCACCCGTCTCACCTCCACTAAGGCTCCTTTCTGTTGGTCGAGGAGGCTGAGGCGGCGTTTTCTGAACTGAAATCTTGTTTCTCTTCCCCCCCTATCCTGGCCCAGGTTGACCCATCCCTACAATTTCTGGTGGAGGTGGACGCCTCGGATTTTGGAGTTGGGGCGGTGTTGTCTCAGCGCTCTCCCTCGGACAACAAGATCCATCCGTGCACCTTCTTCTCCAGAAGCCTGTCCATGGCCGAAAGGAATTATGATGTGGGGGATCGGCAGTTACTGGCCGTCAAGCTAGCCTTGGAGGAGTGGCGCCATTGGTTAGAGGGGACTTCGCTGCCATTTGTGGTTTGGACCGACCACAAGAACCTGGAGCACCTTAGGACAGCCAAGCGGCTGAATTCCAGGCAAGCCCACTGGTCTCTGTTCTTCAGCAGATTCAACTTTACCATCAACTATCGCCCAGGTTTCAAAAACACCAAATCTGATGCACTCTCCAGGCAGTTCTCCCCAATACTGCCACGCCTGAGCTGCACTCCATTGTCTCCCCCTCATGCGTTGTCGGCATGCTTTCCTGGGAGATCAAGGAGAAGGTTAAGAGAGTGCAAGGAGCCAAACCCAATCCGGGCAGGGGTCCAGCGGGATGGCTGTATGTCCCTTCTACTGTGTGTGGTGAAGTTATTGACTGGTTACACTCCTCCAAGGTCATGTGTCACCCCAGGATGGCTCACACCCTGTCCAACATTCAGAGGACCTTCTGGTGGCCATCTATGAGAAAGGATGTTAAAGACTTCGTTTGGTCCTGCCCCCAGTGCACCACCAGGAAATCATCCTCCTCTTCCCCTTCAGGACTGCTGCACCCCCTTCCTATCCCTAGCAGACCTTGGTCTCACGTCGCCATAGACTTTGTGACGGGTCTTCCTTCCTCCATGGGTCACACGGCTATTCTCACGATCGTGGACAGATTTTCAAAGGCAGCTCACTTCATCCCTCTTCACAAGCTCCCTTCGGACATTGTGTCGGATCAGGGTCCTCAGTTTGTGTCCCAGGTATGGTGGTCCTTTTGTAAGGCAATTGGGCCAATGGTCAGCTTGTCTTCAGTTTATCATCCGCAGAGTAATGGCCAGTGTGAGCATGCTAATCAAGAGATGGAGGCGGCCCTGAGGTGCGTTCTGGCCTCAAACTCTGCTTCGTGGAGTTCACACTTACCTTGGATCAAGTATGCTCACAACTCTGCTATTTCTACAGCCGCGGGCCTCTCCCCTTTTGAGGCGTTGTTGGGCTACAATCCTCCGTTGTTCCCAGAAGACGAGGAGGAGATCGCAGTTCAATCTGTGCAAGTCCACATCAAACGATGTTGTCGGATTTGGAGGTCTGCCAAGGCCGCTCTTCAACACAGTGCTGGTCGCAATTCTGAAAACGTCAACCATTGGAGGACCCTGGCTCCGCCATACCAGGTTGGACAAAAGGTATGGCTATCAACCAAGAACATTAATTTAAAAGCTAAGTCCAAGAAGTATTCTCCCCATTTTATTGGTCCTATTCCCATCTCTCACATTGTCAACCCAGTCGCTGTCCGCCTGTCTCTCCCCCCTACCACACGTATTTGTCCTTCCTTTCATGTCTGCCAGGTAAAGCTGCTTTCTTTGAGTCCTCTCTGTCCTCCATCCAAGCTGCCGCCTCCTCCAGTTATGATTGATGGTGGTCTGGCCCACAAGGCCAAGCGCATCTTGGATGTATGACGCTGGGGCCGGGGTCTCCAATACCTGGTGGACTGGGCCGGGTATGGTCCGGAGGAAAGATCCTGGGTGCGGTCATCCTTCATCAGGGACTTCCATCAGACTCACTCCAGCAGGCTGAGTTGGCCACCAGGAGGTGTCCCTTGGGGGGGGGGGGGGGGGGGGTACTGTAGTGATCCGCGCTGTGTGCTCCCTGCTTCAGCTGTGCCTGCTCTTACACCTGCTCTCTCCAATTAGGCACCCTTTGTTAGGAGTGGATTCCTGCATGGTGACGTTAACACTCCTTGGGTGAAGCCATTCACGTCCTGACGCGCCCTTCTCTATTGCTGGGAGTGTCGCCTCCCTTCCTCGCATCGTTCCTGCACCTGTTTGTCTGGGAGATTTGCCTCCCCAACTCTACAGTAAGCTTGACTCACTGGACACTTCTCCTCCTACTCCTGCTTCTCTCCTCCTCTCTCCCCTGTGCACAGGTGGACTTTCCTCCGGGCGGCAGACTCACCTCTGTTCCAGGCGGCAGACCAGATTCTCTCCCTTGAGCTGGAGGCCGCTCCCACTCCCTGCTCAGTAAGCACCTCCACTCACTGAACTCACTTCTCCATCTTACCCTTCAGTTTTGGCTGCACTTGCTCCTTCTCCCTCTTCACGGACACTGCATCTCCCGAGCAGGACACTGGTAATCTGCAGTGGATTGAGCTACTCTTCTGCGCTTCGACTACTCCTGAACTTGGTAAGATTATTTATTACTCAGCCCATTCCTCCCACTGTTGCTGAACTGTTATTAATTCCCTCTCTCCTCTCTTCCCGCAGGGTTGCCAGTTCTCTCCCACTCTGCACTCACATCCATTCACCCTCACACTCATCCACTTTGTTAATAAAGATCATTGTGATTTATAATCGAGTCTGTGTCTGCACTTGGGTTTTTGTGCAATCATGTCACAATTAAGTCAGAATGAAGTAGCTACTCATAAATTTGTCATAAAAATGGCCAACACTGCCGGCTACTCTTGCTGAGAACTTGAATAGAAAGGATGAATGCAATTATTATCCATTACAAAAGCTAAATTGCATTGAATGTATGTTAAAGAGAATAGATTTGGAAATTATGGCAGCACCTTCATTTGAAATCTCCCTAACCGCAGCAGTCCCCAACCACTTGATACCGAGTGCAGAGAAAAAAAGAAACAATTTATTCTGTTGCTCTGTATTGTCTATCGAAGTCTGTATTTTTCTGAAAAAAATTACTGAATATTCTTTCTTTCCCTGCCTGACTCCTACCTGTCTATCTGCTGCGCATCTTGACACACACCTGTCTCATCAGATACTCATCTTTCCTTTAACGGGAGTTTTACCAAGAGGAGGGGCTCTACTTGGGGGTTTGCTGGGGGCACATATTGGTCCGTGTCCAGCCCGGAGAGATACAGCTTTAAAGCTCATTGACAAGATGTAGTAATGATTTTACCTCTAAAGATGTATAAAATGTCGCAACACTGGCTTTAGTGTTAGATTTGCTCATTTGTTTGAGGTTTTACGGCATCTCTCCTCATGTGCACTTCCACAACGGGGTGCTTTTCAGGCAGGTGGACTTTTTTCAACACAAACCCAGCATTTCGTACATGCAGTCAAGACAGAAACATGGAAAGATGTCCACTGGCAGACCGGGGAAGACGGAGGATGGGATGGTGTGGGAAAAGTCATCAGTGAGTGTTTTTTTTTTTTTTTTTTTAAATCAGACATTGTGTTTCATTAATACTCACTGTAAACACAGAAGTGAGCACAGTCCAGCAACGCATTTGATTGGTTAGAGTTAGACTGAGTCTTTGAGCAATACTCAGGGACAAATTTCATTGGCGAAATTGGTGGAAGTTGACGAGGATTGGCCAAAATTGTGGGAAAGTTGTGGGGATTGGACAAAGTTGCAAGGTCACTCAAAAGATGCGGCCAATCACTGATTTTGTGTGAATTAGTGTGATCACAATATTGCAAAATTCTCGAGGGACTGTAAGTGTGAACAACAATAGGTCTTCCATGTGAATTGTTGTTAGATAGATAGATAGATAGATATATAGATAGATAGATAGATAGATAGATAGATAGATACTTTATTTCGAACAAAAAAAGTATAACAAAAACAAATAAATGACAAATGCAGTAAAGTAACAGTATACACTGTTCGAAAGGGAGAAGGAAGAAGTGAACACTTATTAATTCCATCTCCTCTTTTCCATAAATACACCCATGTGAATTTTATACAAATTACCACCTTTAAGACCCCAAGTAAACAATTTACTGTATTTTTTACAAATCAACATTAACACCCATCCATCCTAACATACATTTATGTCCATACATCAAAACCAGCCTTGTTGGTTTATATTATAATAGACAAGAGTCTAGATTCAGTTTGTTGAACTTTGTTTTTCTATAGATGTAATTCCTGATGCCTGAATGATCTCATCATTTGAAGACTTCTGAGGACAATAACTTTCAGGCAGGATTTCAATAAGGCCTGATAAGAAAGTGTAGAACAAAGGAAAAGTAGGGCCCCATTTCTGTCTTTGCCTTGGGCCTCAAATAGACTAAGTCCGCCCCTGAATAAAGTCACGTGTAGAGAGAAGATTCTCTCTCTTCAGCCACGCGCCCTCGGTAATCACCGGTGTCTCAGTACCAACGATTGCTGTCATGTCAGGTGCAGATGAATAAAGACATGCTTTTTTTGGGCGTTAAATTCTGGCACATTTAGCAGGAGATTTACAACTGCAAACCTTAATAAATCACCATGCACCAGTCATTTAAACACTCTCCTCTTTCAAATTTGCTTTGACAACTCCTACAAATACATATGCAATGAGGCCAGGTGCAAAATTAACATAGTGTGGGAAAAAGTAAATTCGGACACCCCCCCAGAAAACATTTTTAATTAAATGTGATTAGATGCTGATGGCTAATATAAGCATTTATAGTAAATGTATCTAAAAGACTGTAATGTGGGACTGTTTATCAGTAAAAGCAGTAGCGCTTTTGCACCACAAGTGGCGCTCGGTTGTGATGAGACACTGTCAAGTTGCTAGAACACGTAAGAGAAGAAGAAGTTGTTGCTGTTGTTGAGTGATGTCCTGTGTAAAAAGTGACGTGCCTGGTGTCAAAAGACAATAAACCTCTGAAAAGTCGTCAAATTGCCTCTTCTTCAACTGACGAATGTAACAATAGTCCACGTTTTTCCATCGCTAACTTTGCCCTGTGCCCTTTAGTAAATCTCGACAGTAGTTTTTTAACGCCAAAACAGGGTTTTGCCATGGCGCAGCACGTTAGTAAATCTGCCCCTAGACTGTTATATTGGGTTTCAGTGGAGTTGTTTTTTTAACTTGTACATAAAAAAAAATCTATCAAAATCAGTGATGTTGCTAATCATTGACATGTCCAAAGCTCTAATAATCCTCTCAAGAAAAATTCACTTTGCATTCAGAATATTGAAAATATGACATTTTCTCTGTTTTTAAGGACAAACTTGTGATGCCATCAGAAACCCTGGAATATAAAGGGTTAATCCTTTATGAGTCTTTAATGAGTCTGATTTAAACATGCAGATGCAGTGAAGTGTTCAGCCTGTTCAGCCACAGAGAGATCGTCATCAGAACAAACCAAGAACCAGACGAACCTTTCTGATTGTTTCCAATCAGATCTGAATGATTTGACAAAAATGTGGAATTACCATGATGGCCAAAATCTGGTTTTGATGATTTCTGTCTTTAATGATGGTTTCAGGAGTCGACTTGCTTTGCTCTCAGTGAAAATGGAGAATAAACTGGTCATTTAAAAAGGTTTATTTCTCCACTCAGATATTAAGGTGCATAAAAAATACAGAAATATAAGTTTGTACAGTTCTGTTTACAGAATAATATTTATACTGTTTAAATCTAAACTGCAGTATTGTAGCTGTCACAGTGAAAAGGTTTATGTATTTTTGGTTCTTTTTCTGAAATGTTTGTTTATGGGTGTGTGCGCCAGTGTGCGGACGTTAGCGGTGTCCTTTTCTCCGCCTTCAGTCCCTCCTGAAGAAATACACTCCTCGATGTCAATTTATATTTTAATGACAAAGATGAAGGAGCCCTGCAGGGATACAAATATACAAATATAAAATGACCGCGGCAACTAAATGTGGAAATATGTAATAAAGAAACCAACATAACTGAATATAACTAACAGAATAAGTAATGAAGCAGAGAAACTTACAGTAACAAAGTCGGTAACTTGATGCAGAGGTTGTGTCATGAACAAAGGGGAAGCATGAGACAGAACAACAAACAAAATGGATGACTATCCCCTATCGTTCCATAATATATTCCTTTGTGGCCCCTAGTGGCCGGAGGTAAACTCTACATCCCCCCCAGTCCGGAAACCAACAAACTGGAAGAGGTAGACGGACTCAATCCTATACCCAATGGCCCGTCTCAGGTTCATAGCGCTTGGGCGGCCTCCTCGGGCGGCACAGCTGACGGGGTCGGGGCGATGCTGACGGTGGCCGTGATGCAGGAGATGGAACGGTTGGGGTTGAGACCATCGGGGCAGGCACCACTTGGGTGTCGATTGCAGGGGCAGCCTCATCGCAGGGTTCCGGCACAGATGTGTCCCGAGCCGAGTTAGGGTGCTCGTCCGCTGACAGCTGAGAGCCCGGGTGGATATGTGGATACTCTCCCACCAGGGCATAGGGTGCCGGCAATGGGGCAGCTGGTTGCACATGGGAATGGGGGGTCGCTGGTGTGAAGGCACGAAGGAACCGCCGGTTGCGTAAAGTGAGACGTCCCGATCCGTCAACCTTGACGCGATACTGATCATGACCCAGGGACTCCACCACCACTCCTGACCTGTCCCACTTGTTAGGGCTCGGACCCAACTGATTCTGGAGGAACACCGACTCGCCAAGTGCCAGTGGTCGGAGTGGTCTCGAGTGTGTCTGTAGGGACTCAGTCGTACGGGACAGGCGGGTCTGGAGGGCATCCTCCTTTGCCATCCATGCCTGGCGCCAGAGTGGTCGGACATACGGGCTAGAGAACTTCTCCAGCCGGTTGACAAAGGGGAGGGAATCGCGAAGGGGGTGACCAAAAATGATTTGCGCCAGGGAGAGGTGGCAGTCAGGGTCGGGCGTGTCGCGCAATTGCAATATAGCACGCAGAAAGCGGTCGTGATCGAGGCTGCCTGTCGGGCCAGTATTGGACATTAAAAGACGCTTAGCAGTCTTCACAGCAACCTCTGCTCTCCCATTCAACTGTGGAAAACCAACTGAAGAGACACGATGCCTGACATGCCATAAGCGCAGGAAGTTCTCTGTGTGGCCTGCCATAAACTCTGGACCACCATCGCTGGAAAGTTCCTCAGGAACGCCAAAGGTAGCGAAGAAGGAGCGGAGGTGGCGAACTAGGCCTGCTGAGCCTCCCAGGTCCGTGCCAGCTGAAGAGCTAAGAACTTCCACCCAACATGACAGTCAATCGCCAACAACCAAGTAGTGGCGGCCCCCATAGTCAAAAAAATCAGCGAACACTGCCTCGAAAGGTGTGGATGGAGGTGGGGATGGCAGGGGGGGCGTAGCCACCTGCGAAGGGGCATTCCGATTGCAGTCAGCACATCCATATCTGGTGGCCTGAATGTCTTTGGACATTCCAGGCCAATAGACTATAGCACGGGCACGGTTTTCCATAGCAGAAACGCCTTGGTGAGCAGCATGGAGGTGCCGAAGGATTCTGTCCCGGAGGGACGGAGGGACCACCACATGGTCACGATACAGCAGCACACCATCCTGAGCATAGATGGCCTCACACACTGGAGATAGGTCCGCCAGGGCAGGGTCATTTGCATCGACCACACCATTGTGTTCAATGAGGTGTAGTAGCCAGGCAAAGCATGTGTCCGCAGCCGTCTCTTGTGCTAGGAGAGGCCAGGAGATTGCTCCAAGTTCCTGAGCGTCATCACGGATGGAAGCCATCAACGCTGATTCCACGGCATCGGGCACGCTCCATGACCCTAACGAGAGCACGTCCGCCGATCCCGAGGGCGAGGGATGCCTTGAGGTGGCATCAGCAGCATGGTTACTCTTGCCAGGCAGGTGCACTATGTCGAAGCGCCACGGAAGGGTACATTGCTTGAGTCTGAAGAGACGAGAGTTTGTGATCTCATCCAGCGTACGGTCACCGAAAATCTTCACTAGCGGCTTGTGGTCGGTGACCACGACGAGGTTGTCACAGCCCTGTGTGAAGTACCTTGTCTGCTCAAGGCCCCAGGCCACTGCCAGGGCCTCACCCTCGATGGCAGCATAACGTTGTTCCGCTGAGGACAGGAATCGGGAACCAGCCAGGGTAATCCTCCAACCCCCCAAGCAACAGTCCGGTGCGCCAGAGGTACAGTTACAATGTTGTTGTAGAAGGAAGTAACCGATACCTCGCCTGGACCAGTCTGGGCGGAGACAAGTACGTTTCTTCATGTCGTAGATCTCCACGCCCTTGCAGATGGCACCAACAATGGCTTCTTTGGATTTCTGGAAGGCCTCCTCCAGTTCAGACGACCATGAAAACTTACAACGTGGGCTGAGGAACGGTTTGAATGGCGCCATCGTGTCACGTAGCTGAGCATAGTTGGTCACTTGGTTGACGAGGCCAAACCAGCTCCTAATATCTGTTGTGGATTCCAGGGTGGGGAAGTCTCTGATAGCATCCAAATACTTCGGGAGCGGCTCGATAGTGGTGTCTGAGACCCTGAAACCGGCAAAGTCGACGGCCCTCTCCGCAAACTGGAACTTGTCTGCATTCAAAATGATGCCTGATCGGCCAACACGTGTGAGAAAGTCAATGGTCCTCCACCAGTGCTGCACTAGGTCAGTGTCATAGTGGACAGTATCATCCACACAACGTTCTTTGCGCTCAAAGTCCGAGAGGACAGCATCGAAGCGCCGGTTGTACCCATCCCCCGATGACAGAAAACCTTGTGGTGCCCTGGTGTACCGCCATTGTCCGAAGGGTGTGATAAAGGTGGTAAGGTGATGGTCAGATTCACGTAGGGGTACACTGTGGTAGCCATTCCAGGCGTCGGTGACAGTCTTCCAGGTGTCTTTCAGGATACATCGCGCGAGTTGGAATGGGGATTCAGTGGCGAAGGTCTCCTGTTGATAAAACTTGTTAAGAGGCGAGAGGTCCACCGTCCTCCGCGGGGAGCCGTCATGTTTACGAGTGACTACCATACGATGGCACCAAGTCACCGGCTCACCGTATGGGACACGCTCAATGACACCAAGGGCCTCATCCCGAAGGAGGTCATCATAGACCCTCTGCTGCCAGTGTATGGGGACGACGGCAGCTGTGTGGCACGCTCTCGGTGTGGCAGCCGGGTCCACATGTATTTCGATGGGTGGCCCTTCCATGCACGGCAACGCTTGATGAGGGCATGTATTGAATGTAGACGAAGCATATCTTTTGAGCAGCCATTCTTTCATCCGACCATTATTCTCTGGGGTACAGGGGAACGGTAGCTCTGTAGGGCGTGGTGGGGGTACCCTACGCTGGGGACACGAACACTGAGCGCTCTGAGGACTAGAAGGACCCATACAGCCACTGATCGTGGACCGTGTAGCATTAGAGGACGAGGGTTGGTCACACGTGCTAGGGTTGTCAGAACCCCATGTACCGTCGTGTTCCACCCCACGGCTACCTAATGGGAAGTCCAAAGGCAAGAGGCCAAGGTTGAGTAATGACTCATGGGAGAGGTACATGGCTTGGACAGAGCTACTCACATATATCATGGAGCGGCAGGACGATCCCACACCACAGCTGGGGGCTGTTGAGAGCCTTGCAAAAAATGCCCCTTCAATGGCGATACGGGACCGGTTGGCAGCAGACAGGCTAAGATTGACAGGGTGCAAGACATCGCATGGGAATCCACAAGCCAGGAACTCCTGCAGGGACCAGAGGTCGGACTGCGCGCCAGTGTCCACGATGGCAGATATCCTTGCCTCGTTAACTGAATCACGGGTGCTGGTGCCGCCGCCCTGTCCATCCGGCTCATCAACAGCGACAATGATCGACACACGGGGGTGGTCTCTCAGCCTGGCACGCCGCCACTCGCCCCTCGAAAAAATGTGGTGCCCGAGTGTAACGGGTGAGGGTTCGGGGACACTGACACGAGTCTTCGGGATAGGGTGTCAGCAGGTACGGGCCCCAGCATGAACCGAAGAAATCTGGGAGATTGGCTCACACTCGACGGCGGCGTGCTGACTGTCTATAGCAGGTGTGTTACGATTCCTACGCCGGCGGGCCTTGTAGCAGTCAATACAAACTCGGTGGGGCTTAGTGTTCCATCCGCGGGATCCCTCAGTAAAGGCCTTGAAGGAGCATTTGCAGTCCAGGCACACGGCTTGTCTGGCCTTGTCAACTGGGGATGGGGCGGCACCCAATGGTGGACTTTTCCTCAGGCGCTGGAATGAAGACACAGCTGATAGGGTAGGTGATGGAAGAGCGTTGCGGGCCATTTCCTTGTTTTCGACAAGCGCAATCACATCATTAACTGGCTTGCACAGTACGTCTGGTGTCCCCAGTGTCTCACGGCGTATGTCCGAGTCATATATACCATTAACCAAAACATCGCGGATGACGTGGTCGGTGTAGTTCACATTTTTGCCACACTCACATACCGCATTGTAGGCGCACGTCTCCGCCTTGCTCCGCACTCTGGCAGAGAACGCGCGAAACTCTTCATCACGTTCCTGGTGTAACTGAAGCAGCTCAGTGCATAGGACAGAGGTGGCTACTGGAATGACAGCCAGGGAGCGCATGGCGGCGAAAAGATCTGGCAGGGGTCCGGAAGCTGCGTTGGGATTGGCTTTCAACAGGTTGTCCCCGAGCTCTGGACCGGCGCACTGGAACAGCTGGAAAGGAGCTTGTGCATCCTCTATGCTCGAACCGGTGCGGAAAACATCCCAACGACGGGTGAATATATTCCATTCCTCTGCCGATATGCCCACGTCAACTCTAGGGCGATCTAACTTCGGTCCATGAAAAGATGGGGGTTGGACGGGCGCCTGGATAGAAGGGCTCTGATGATTAAATCCATGATTTGTCAGCAAAGCAATGGTGAGGGCTTCAGACATGTCGCCCGTCTTGAAATCACAACCAGGGACAGTGCATTCAACGACGACCATGGCTCCTTCATGAAGAAATACACTCCTCGATGTCAATTTATATTTTAATGACAAAGATGAAGGAGCCCTGCAGGGATACAAATATACAAATATAAAATGACCACGGCAACTAAATGTGGAAATATGTAATAAAGAAACCAACATAACTGAATATAACTAACAGAATAAGTAATGAAGCAGAGAAACTTACAGTAACAAAGTCGGTAACTTGATGCAGAGGTTGTGTCATGAACAAAGGGGAAGCATGAGACAGAACAACAAACAAAATGGATGACTATCCCCTATCGTTCCATAATATATTCCTTTGTGGCCCCTAGTGGCCGGAGGTAAACTCTACACCTCCATATCGTGGCGCATATGCGCTCGGGCTGCCGAGCTCGCGGGTGAGTCGGAGAGCTCGTGAAGGGGGCTCGTGCAGGTGTCTCGCCCCGCCTATCAGCACCATTATGTGAGCGAGTGTCGGGAGAGAGGACGGAGTGTTTTTCCTGCAGGCAGCCGGACTGTTAAATGTTCTCCATGTTTGTAAGGAAACAGCGGCGGACACGGACCTGATGTGGTGCAAAAATGGGTGGTAGGCATGCGCTGTTCACATGCCTGATTAGAAGAGTCACACGGCTGCTGGAGGCTGTCCACGATCAGATGCGGACAGAGGATTTTGGAGAGAGGACTTTGTTTGGGAAATTTGTGACATGACTAACAGCTCCTAAATTCTAGGCAGAAGGCGCACACGGTATGTGATTATTTTTGTTTATGAACATTTGTTAAGTGTTATAATTTATTTTGTATTCATGTTTTTTATGTCTGTATTTTTAGTTTTTCATGGTGTTTAAGGGTGAAGATTTGCTGTGGCAAAATAAACAAAAAACTTGTCAACATCAGTTGGAGCGTGGTTCTCTGACCTAGAAGAAGACTTTGGGAGCGGTTATAAGTATTTTATGAATTTTCATAACTGCAGACAGTAACATTGTGATTTGATGTTTCAAACAGAAATATTCATCAGTCTGCTCATGTAAACTCAATGTTTAATTAATTTATTAGTCCTTTGTGGGATATTTAAGTCCCAACAGCTCAGAGAAGAATTCCACCTTAACACAGTTCCACCAAGAGTCCACAGATTATTGTTCTGCAAACCAACTATCAGCTCCTGTTTTGTGGGCAGCTGGGAGAGCTGCTGAACCCCTGGACTCTTCCTTCTTTTAATATTTCCTTTCTGAAACGAAAACAGAAGGACTGAAAATAGCTGTTATATTGTTCTCACCTTGTCAAAATAAAATCAAAATGGAGCAAAAACGACATCACGGATCTGATCCCGTTTGGCGTTGTTTTCCTTTTATTTTGTTGGTCACAGCCGGAAGTGGTGATGGCAGCAGCAGAACGCTGCCATTTTTAAACAAGCCTGAAAGACTTGCTGCTAAATGTCACTTTACAATGGAGAAAATGTCCAAAGTTGCAGCATAGAGTCATGCAGACATCAGCATCTGATGAAAGATGAGAAGGACTGCCAGAAATAGACGTTTATAGAATTCCCATCAGCCAGCAATGAGGACGAAAGGAGGACGTTGTGGACACCGAAGACCTGGGGAGTCATGAAAGGTTGACACGACCTCTGTTCTGACCACTTTACATCAGGTAAGGTCTACTTATAAATGATGCCTCTGTTACTTTTTCTCTTTTCGAATTAGTTTGGGCTCCACATGTTGGCTCAGTGATCACTGAGATGATGCAGGTTTCCAGCAGTTTTAATATGACTAGAGTCTCTTTGATTTTATGTCATATTTAATGTTGATGTTTGCATTCTGGCTGATTCTACGGTGTTGTTAAAATACAAAAGACCATCAAGTATAAAGTCCCACTTTAGAAAGTGATGTTTTGTGAGGACAAAAGGAGGATGTTGTGGGCAAATGGATACCAGAGGCCTGAGGAGAAATGAAAGGTTGACATGACAGACCTCTGGTAGATCTACTTGTTGTTGTGGAAGACAGATTATAAAGGTCCATTGGTCCGAAAATTAGGACCAAATTAATTAGCCCTAAATTAATAGACTACTTTTTCTTTAAAAATTAAGGTTGCATTTATGTCTCATCCATCATAGGGATACATTAGATAAACATACTATTTATGGCAGACATAAGACTCCAATTTATCTTTTATTGACCATATTATTAAGTATATATACATGAATACACTAAATGCAAAGTGTGTACATATGTTGTGTGGTGGATGAGAAGGGATGATGTTATGTTGGATGGCTGAGTTATAGTAAATCTATTCATTTGAGGGCTGGTTTGAACTGCATAGAACCATTTTTAACAATCAGACTTTAGGACCAGTGGGCCTTCAGAATATTGACTCGTCACCCAAATTTTTCTTTCTATTATTACTATAAAACAGTCCCTAATTGACTGAATTGGGTTTCTACTATTGATGAACAATGAGTTAAAAAACATATCAAAAAATAATAAACCAATAAATGAAAAATTTCAAAGAAATTTCTTTGAAAAGGTTACAAATTTACAAAATAAATATCAGGTTTATGAAGAAAAAACTCACAGAATGGAGAGAAAATCACGAATTTGAAGGTGGAGCCCCAAATCTATCAGAAAACAGCTGGAAAATTTAAGAGAAAAAATGACAAATTTATAAGAAAAAATGATCAATTCACAAATTTAGGGGGAAAAAACTTCAAGCAAGGGAGAGTAAACTTATTACTAAAGTAATGTTTTTAGTCGATACTGTGGGACTGTGAGAATGACGAGACAGAGTTCTCTCTCAAGTCAGCTTTATTCACATCTCCAACATCTCTAAGCAGAAAAAAGAGAGCCACACAGGGAACTCTCGTCCTTAAATACCAGGACTCTTACAGTTCACAAGTCACATGTCTCACAGACCACATTGCATTATAATGACAGTAACAATGCATCCTCTCTCCATGATATCACCCCCACTGTCTACAATGCATCCCCTCTTTAATCCTTTAATTATACCCCCACAGTCTCAAGCCTTGCATACCAAAGCTAACACTCTTGCAGCTTCCTGTAATCACCAAGGAAGCTCTGCCTTTGTTCTGATCTAAAATGTGAGTCCAAAAGCAGGTCACGAATGTTGTGTCCACCACACAAAGCCCCCCCCCAACATTTTAGAACAAACGAGGGAATAACAACATGCATGCCGTGATAGTATCAATACACATCAGTCCACATGCTGTCTGGGCTTCAGTCTCCTGCCGTATCTGCTGTAGCTGGGATTCAACGTCTCTGCGGCGCTGTCACGCTGGGGGTTTGCTGTCTGGGGGTGGAAACCTTTTGTCAGCACCTGTGGGTGTTCTGGGGAAACATTACTCTGTGAAGCCCCCCACAGGGGTCTACCTCGCCGCGGAGCCCTCGCCAACAGCACTTGCTCATCGGCCACCACAAAAGTGCGTTTGAGTCTGTTTATGCCAACTTTCTCTTTCCTACCGCCCAAATCTAGCAAAAACTGCTTGTCCCCTGTTTCTAACACTCTGAAGGGTCCGTCATAAGGTGGTCGCAGCGGGGTTCGATGCGCATCATGTCTGACAAAAACAAACTCTGCGTTCTTCAAAGTTTTGGGCACAAAAACACGTGGAAAACTGTGGTGCGCGGGGCCAGGCAGCGTGCTTGATTCTATGTTACTCAGCAACAGCTGAGACGGGGAGGTGTCTGGCGCGGGGTTATCTGGGAGAAACTCCCCAGGTAGCCGGAGTGGCTGCGCAAACACGAGCTCCGCTGGGGAGGCTTCTAAGTCCTCTTTAGGTGCAGAACGCAACCCCAATAACGCCCACGGTAACTTGTCCACCCAATTTGCATCCGTCAGTGACGCTCTGAGAGCTGCTTTCAATGACTTATGAAAACGTTCGCATAACCCGTTAGCCTGCGGATTGTACGCGGTTGTGCGGTGAATTGTGACCCCCAGGCTGCGGGCCATTGTCGACCAAAGCTCGGACACAAACTGAGGGCCTCTGTCGGACGTAATGTCCGACGGAACGCCGAAGTGCGCCACCCAAGCTGTTAAAAACGAGCGCGCCACCTCCTCGGCCGTGGTTGATGCCAGCGGGACTACTTCAGGCCAGCACGTGGTGCGGTCCACCATTGTGAGAAGGTGTGTGCACCCTTGTGACGGCGGGAGGGGGCCCACGAGGTCCACATGAACATGATCAAACCTTTTGGCCGGAATGTGAAACGGCTCCAAAGGAGCCCTCGTGTGCCTGTGTACTTTGGCTTGTTGACATGCCGTGCAGGCTGCCGCCCACTCTTTAACTTGTTTGCGGAGGCTCGGCCATACAAATTTCTCTCCTACCATTTTGACCGACGCGCGCACTCCCAGGTGCACCAAAGAATGAATCGAGTCAAAAACGTGGCGGCGCCACACGGCCGGTACTACCGGACACGGCTGTCCAGTGGAGACATCGCAGATTAGGGGGGCATACCGTCTTGCAGCACCCTGCTCTCCAGCCTTAACCCTGTTGGTCCAGACTGAAGTGCGCGCACCTCCGCGTCACTAACCTGCTGCATGGCCATGGCTGCGTAATCTACTCCTACGCTGACTGGGGCCGCCACGGCACGCGAGAGGCAATCTGCCACTACATTGAATTTGCCCGCCACATGCTGAATATCAGTGGTAAACTCTGATATCGCGGGCAGCTGTCTCTGCTGCCGGCCTGACCACGGTTCGGAAACCTTGGCCATCGCGAATGTTAGCGGTTTGTGGTCAACGAACACGGTGAAAGAGCGTCCTTCTAGCCAGAACTGAAAGTGGCGGATGGCCAAATGGAGAGCCAGCAGCTCCCTGTTGAACGCGCTGTATTTACGTTCGCTATCGCGCAAGGTCCTGCTGAAAAAGGCGAGGGGCTGCCAAACCCCGGCTACATGTTGCTCCACGACCGCTCCTATGGCCACCTCTGATGCGTCAGTGGTGAGCGCTATGCGGGCCACTGGGTCTGGGTGTGCCAACAACGCAGCCTCTGCCAAGGCTGCTTTCACCTTTGAGAACGCTTGGTCCCGCTCCGGGGACCACTCGACCTTATCCGTGGGTTTCTTTTTTTTGAGCGCGGCATACAGCGGCTGCATGAGTTGCGCCGCACGGGGGAGAAAACGATTATAAAAATCCACCATTCCCAAAAACTCCTGCAACGCCCTGACCGTCTGCGGCCGGGGAAAATCTGCCACGGCGCGCACTTTGTCAGGAAGTGGAACTGCTCCTTTGGGGGAGACGCGGTGTCCTAAAAAATCGATCTGCGCCACCCCGAACTGACACTTTGCTGGGTTGATTATTAACCCGTGATCTCCCAACCTTCTGAAAACTGTGGCCAGGTGTTTTTCGTGTTCGTCTTCGGACGCGCTGGCTACTAAAATATCGTCCAAGTAGACGAACACGAAAGGGAGATCGCGAAGCACCGCATCCATCATGCGTTGGAACGTCTGAGCAGCCCCTTTAAGTCCGAATGGCATGCGTAAAAACTCGAATAGGCCAAACGGAGTTATTACCGCTGTTTTGGGTATGTCCTCAGCGCGCACTGGGACTTGGTGGTAACCGCAGACCAAGTCTATTTTAGAAAAAATGCGCGCTCCTGACAAATGAACGGAAAAATCTTGGATATGCGGGATTGGGTAGCGGTCGTGAGCTGTAGCGTTGTTTAACCCCTTGCACTCCGGACAATTTCCCTAAAAACGCCAAAAAATAATGTGCCCAAAGTAAATCGAAAGCTGTTCTTCAACCCTTTGCAGCATCTTCATGGGGTTGGTCTCATTTAAAAGAAAACACTTAGAATTTTTTGGCAAAAAAAAACATGATCTCTCTAAGTGCTCCGGCCACTGAGTTACAATCATCTAAACATAGTGAACTTGAAGAAAATAAATTTGGCCTGGGTGTTTTTTTGGATACAAATGCTTGCAAATAACACACAGCTTCAGATCCGGGCTGGAAAATGCAACAGAAATGTAGAACCAAGTGTTATCCAGCTGAGGTCCAAATTTTATAACAATACCACAAAAAATGAATATATTACACAGCTTTGTTCTCAGGCTGTTCCCAGGCATTTTGGAACTGTGCCAAATTGTGCCAAATGGCACAGTTTGGAAAAACATCTGTAACTTTTGAATGATTCAACATAGAAGCTTCATTTTGGGCTCTAAAGAAAGGTCACATTCAGGGCTGTGTCTGTGTGTGTGCGTGGGGGGGTTTCCCCCCCCCCACCACAAAGGACGGAGATCGGCCCTCGCTACATGACGGATTACACTCGGATGTGGCATGTTTCCATAACAATGCTGTCACCGCGGCTCCCCCCCCCTCGCTACTGTGTGTGTGTGGGGGGGGTTGTCCCCCCCCCCCTCGCTACAGAGGACGGCCATCGGCCATCGCTACATGACGGAATAGACTCATATGGCTCATGTCGCTATGCAGTCACCGCGGCTTCCCCCCGCGGACCGGGGGGCGTTCGGACCGTGAATGCCCCCCCCGCTCCTCTTCTGCAGCGGGAAGGGGGGGGGGGCGTTCACGGTCCGAACATGGCAAATGAACCGTTTATCGCGGCGCACGCACTTCGTACTTCGTGCGCTGTACAGTTGTAATTTACCGATCGGTCAAAAGTCATTTTTTGATTACAATTTTCAGGGATAAATAATAATTTAGCTTATAACACCTTACCTCTTCACAGCCACATTGTCCTGGCGAACTTCTCTTCCCCATTGTCAGACGAACGTGACACTGATCCGCTCGTGGATCCCGGTCAAAACATAATTCCATTATTGCGGTTTTGGCAAATGATTTACGACCTTTGTCGTCGGCCTCCGTCGGTCTATGATGATGGAAGAGAATCCTAAACGTCTATTCTGCTGGAATGAGTGCAGGTCGCACTTGTGGGTGGTCTCTGCTGGGTCTGTAGCAGGTTCTTCCAGCATCCTTTTTTTCCATCTGTTGCAACAGTAAGTCTCCCTTCACCCAGCCCGAACTTCTGTGCTTCAATTGGCTCCTGCATTCACAGTAGGCGGGTCCTCCTTCCTAGGTTTTCATTCATTGGTTCTTCAAGGTTTCAGAAACCCAATTCAAGGCTCTTATTAGTCGAATGAGAGGTCAATCAGATGAACTAATCTGTTGGCGGCTGTGTCTGCAGCTTTTAATTTCAGTGCGCGCTTGGAGGCCACACCACCTACATCACCACCATCAGGATCATGCGTCCGAGAGCGCACAAGGGCCACATTGTCCACATTGTAGGACGCAGAGACTTGCCCGTCCGTGGTACAACGGAGCGCAAGAGGTTAACCTGCGGAAATCCCCGCAAGGTCGCCATGATCCGTCAGCTTTCGGGACCATGTGTAGCGGAGAAGCCCACGGACTGTTTGAACGCCGGATAATGCCCAACCTCTCCAGGTTGGCGAACTCCTCGTGCGCTATGGCCAGTTTAACTGCGTCCAAGCACCGAGCTTTTGCAAAAACGGGCGGTCCGGTAGTGGTAATAAAATGCTCCACCCCGTGTTTAGCGACTGTTGCCGAAAATGTGGGGATCGTGAGTGCTGGGAACTGAGTGAGCAGTGTGTGGAACTTACCGCTTGCAGCTGTGACGTTGGCTTGTGCTGTTGGCGGGGCCACTCGTGCTGTACAGGGGCTAGAATCAAAAGAATTTAACCAGGCGCCTGTTAGCGAGATCAACCAACAAACCATCTGAGCACAAAAAATCAGCCCCCAACATATTGAAATTTACTGCTGCTACAACAAAAGTCCACTCAAATGTACGGCCGTGTAGGGACAGAAGCAGAGTCCTCTCACCAAAGGTCTTAATCTTCAAGCCGTTCGCTGCTGTCACCCGGGGACCTCCGGAATCGGCTAGTCTGTCCGCGTAGGAAGGTGTGATGAAACTCAACTGGGAGCCTGTGTCGACGAGGAACTGCCTCGCCGAGCGTGAGTCCGACAAGTAGAGCAGCTTGTTCTCCTCCCCGAGGGCCGCAGCTGCTACCGACCCCCGGTCTTGGCATTTCCCGAACGCCCGAACTGGCACGGTGGTACACATTTGCGTGCCCTCTCTGCGAAGCGGCGATGGTAGAAACAAAGGACGTCCGATCTGCGTTCCCTGGCCCCTGCCGCCGCCATCGTCAGTGAGTCTGGTACCGCTGCCTCTGGCCTCCTGTCGTCTCCGGTCGTCGCGCCGAGTTCCGCTGCAGCAGCCGTGGCTGCGCGCCGCTTGGTGGCATTGACAATCCGCTGCGCCTCTCGGCCCAGCGCGCGGTAGTCCTGTTGGGCCAACAGTGGTGAACTGGCCAGGGTCGCTCTCGCTGCTGACGGTAGAGTCCTGAGGAAGAGGTGGGTGAAAATGAAGGGATCGTCGTCAGAGTCTTTCAACCTCAACAACTTCTCCATCAGGTTCACGGGCATGTCATTTTCCAACTCCGTCAGCGCCAGGAACCTCTCTGCTTGCTCCTCCGCCGAGGGGGCGAATTGCTGGATGAGTGCAGCCTTCAACGTGTCGTATTTGTCGCTGTCCGGCGGCTGGTCGATCAGGCTCTCCACATGCTGGGCCGTGTTGTTGTCCAGCTTTGCGACTATGTGGTAGAATTTTGTGGCATCTACCGATATCCCCCGGAGGTTGAACTGCGCCTCAACTGCGTTGAACCAGGAGCGCGGATTGTTCTGCCAGAAGTCCGGTAGCTGGACTGTAGCGGCATTCGCTTGGCTGGGGGCTCCTGCCGAGGCTGGCCCGGGGGAATTCTCCTCTTGCATGATACGTCTTGGGTCACCAGTGTGGGAATGTGAGAATGACGAGACGGAGTTCTCTCTCAAGTCAGCTTTATTCACATCTCCAACATCTCTAAGCAGAAAAAAGAGAGCTACACAGGGAACTCTCGTCCTTAAATACCAGGACTCTTACAGTTCACAAGTCACATGTCTCACAGACCACATTGCATTATAATGACAGTAACAATGCATCCTCTCTCCATGATAGCACCCCCACTGTCTACAATGCATCCCCTCTTTAATCCTTTAATTATACCCCCACAGTCTCAAGCCTTGCATACCAAAGCTAACACTCTTGCAGCTTCCTGTAATCACCAAGGAAGCTCTGCCTTTGTTCTGATCTAAAATGTGAGTCCAAAAGCAGGTCACGAATGTTGTGTCCACCACAATACTTTCTTACTAATGTTTCTAGTGACGACTCAGACTTGAGTCATTATAAATTACTTGAACAGTTTCTGACTACTGTACCCACCTCTGTATATGGCAATTATCAGTCATCTTTGTATCAATTCTGTCTTTCAGAAATCATATCACATCAGGATACCAGGAACCATCTATGAAGTCCTTCACTGTCCAACAGCCACACAAGTCAGTAAAGGTTAGTTTCTATTGTCAACATGTAACTGAGCAGAGGAGCTAATGTACGCTAATCACTGTGAATTTTTTTAATCTAGCAAACATCTGTGTGATCCGCGACGACTACATCTGACGTGGAGCTGAGAGCTGCAGAGACCAGGGGATCAGTCTGGTGTGAATGGTGTCCACATCCACTGGTTCTGAGATGGAACCACCGTCTCCTTTCTTCTTTAAGACCTACATTGATGTTTTACATGTTTACAATGTAAATCCATAAAAAAGTCTAATTTAACTGTGTTTGTAGCACCTTGGGGGAGTCAGATTATTTAGCATCTCAGACAACAGACAGTGGATAAGCATGGGAGAACAATGCTCAGGAGGTTCCTGGCGAGATAGCAGGAAGGAGTCAAGGACGTAGGGGGTTGAATGCAGTGTAATGCAAATGTCATGTTGTGTGTGGAGAAATGCCATGAAACGTGTGAGGAGAGATTTGGGTAAAAGAAGAGTGCCTGCTGAAATGAGTCAGTCTGTTCTGTGCTTGAGAGATGTGAGTGTGTAATAAACCATCTGTCATGAATCAGCCTCTTATTTCACACACTCCACACTGGTGACCCAAGACGTATTATGGAACACGAGGCAAGAACCCCCGGAGCCGGCCCGGTCAGGAAGCTTCAGCGAGGCAGCAGCCATCCCACAGACAGCCCGGACTGGAACCCCCAGCCACCCGTATGCGGTTTCAGTCAAGCTACCGGATTTCTGGCAGCACAACCCGCACTCTTGGTTCCACCACACCGAGGCCCAGTTCGCTCTCCGGGGAGGAACGGCAGACGACACCAGATTCTACCATGTGGTCGCAGCGCTGGACGTCCGCACAGCTCAGCAGGTAGCGAGCCTGCTCGATCAGCCTCCAGCCAGCAACAAATACGAGGCAGTCAAGGCTGCACTCACCCGGCGCTACACGCTCTCGGAATGTGAGGGAGCGGAGAGGCTCCTGACGCGGGCCGAGTTAGGAGATGGTTCAGCCGTAGACCTGATTGAGAAGATGCTGGCGTTAATGGGCACGGACGATGGGCACTTTCTGTTTGCCCACCTCTTCCTCCGGAACCTTCCAACAGTGGCGAGAGCAGTTCTGGCCAATTCGCTGTTGCTGGCCGCGCATGACTACCGTGCGGAAAAAAAAAAAAAGGTTCAATTAAAAATATTGTGGGAAAAAAAATTGCTCTGATTTGCGTGAAAATCATGGAGAGACTGTTTGAGACATCTGGACGTACCTGCTCCAGCTGCACTGTGTCTGAGATGGTGTCCATCGCAAAAAATGATCAGTTGACACAACTTGATCGCCATGTTAATAACTATATTAGCCACAAAATATATATTCAAAAAGTAAACAGTTACTGAGTTCGGTATAATGAGATATATTTGACAGTTTATGATGCATTTTAGGCCAAAACAAACTTGATCTAGGATTAAAAGCAATTAAAAATAATGCAGTCACCTGGTTACATGGAAAATGCTTGATTTACTAGATACATATACTGTAGAATATATATTCTCTGCATCAACAATGTACTATACATGCATTCATGTAGTATTGCACTGACAATAAACCTCTGAAGTTTTTGCAGATGTCTCTTTTTTATATGTGAAGGTTACCACCATGTGACATAAATGTCTTAAAAATGAGCCATTATTTTC
>JAJAQF010000037.1:463589-601387 GCA_020510985.1 Pholidichthys leucotaenia
CCAGGTTGACTTCAATACCTGTAACTCTTAAGCAATCGTAAGTTTTCACAACACAACTGTTCGCAAGTGACTTCCGCCATAGGATACCGACGCCGCCATAGGGGCGACCTAAGATAACACGTTCTTCCGTATCCATAAAAGAAACCCCATGTCCTATAAAGTCACCATGTAATCTGCTCAGAATAGACAATTCGTTTTCGAACAACCAGTGTTCCTGCAACAACACAATGTCATGGTTATCACATAACCTGGAGATCTCGTTAGATGAAGTTTTTACATTCTGGCAGTTGAATGAACATATTCTAAGGTTGGTCCTACTATTGAATGAGTATAATGACAAACACAATAATGACAATCACATGTAGATCATTTCCTCTCAAAAAATTGTCGAATGTATAAACCAGATGGCCACACATTTTTGTCAAGCAACTTCTTGCTGCAGCTAGCAGGACATGTAATCTTGAAGGAGGCATAACCATCATACTTGGTTTCTAGTTGCTCAATCTTGAGATCGTCTTTTAGTTTAACATGAGTATTGATATGGGAGCGTACATGGTGGGGTCTGGTGGTGGGGTCAAGTCGACTGATGAAGACGTGGTGCTTCTTCTGACCTTGACCTTGACCCTGAAGACCGCCAGCCCTCCTACCAAACTTCGGTGCAACGCGTAACTGTGAGTGGGGGCGTGACTTGTTGACGACCTGTAACTGGTTCGCGGTCTGATTGGTGGTCGGTTGTTTGTCCGATGATTGGAGTGCATCGGCGTAGGACCTCTTCAGCTTATTTATCTTCTTGGTACGGCGACTCTCAACTTCCTTGAACTCCAACTCGTGTTCTTCAGCAATTACAGCAACTATGGTAGCTTTGGCAGCCCCAGAAGGGCTGCTGTCGACAGCGTCATCAGAACGGGCCTCTGTGGGGATGGTGGCCACGACCGCATTCACAACGTCGGCCATGACAGTAGGAGGAGGACCACAGGCAGCACTGGAGACCGAGGCGTGGACGACAACTGGTACCACGGTCTCATCTTCGCTGGAGATGCTGACAGCACTCTGAGTACTGCCGGCCTCTTCCTCACCTTCTTCATCCTCGTCTTCCTTGGCCGGGACGATAGCTGGAGGGGGGGTGTCGCCGAGTTTGGACAATATTGCCGCCACGTTGATCTGAATAGCAGATATCGTTTTGAGCACGGTGACAAAGCTCTCACCAAGGGACATCACACGGCGCACATCGTTAGACAGTTTGGCAAGGTCAAACGACTCCAGCGAAGCTGGTGGCAAAGCCTTGAGGTTCTGGGCAACGTATTGTGGCGCCTGCTGACCAGCCTCATTCAGCTTGTTGTAGATGTCGGAGATGTTGTTTTTCTTCCGGTTTGAGCCGGACCTCTTTATCATCCGCGATGAACCCTCTGGGCACTGCTTGAACAGCAGCTTCTTTGCACTTTCAACCTGGTTGTCGTCGTAGAGGTCGCCAACCCATTTCGCAAGAAAGTCCATCGAGGTATTACCCATGTAGTTCTGCATAAAGCACAGCAGCTCACAGACGGGCCTCTGACGTGGGGGTGCTGAAGTTGGCCCATGCTGGGGATGGTCATCACCATGGTTGACTCTAGCCATATCTGGCTTTAGTCCATTTAGTCCAGGAGACATTACTGACAGTTATCTAACAAGATACTATCATGTATATAGCGCACCAACTTAGGTTTATCGAGGTAGCTTTGAAGCCCAACAGGAGTGCCGTTCAGCGAGGCTGATCATTAGATTGGTGGGGGCTAGCGCTAGCTTAGCATTAGCATTAGCTTGGCATTAGCTTAGCATTAGCTTAGCAATAGCATTAGCTTAGCATTAGATAAGATAAGATAAGATAAGATAAGCCTTTATTAGTCCCACAACGGGGAAATTCGTGGTAGAGTCTGTGAGTGCACTCTTGTGCGAGTTAATACACACGCGCTCTTGGTTCCACCTCACTTCGGATCAGTTTGCCCTCCGGGGAATAACGGTAGACGACACCAGTATTTACTTTAACGCACGCAAAAGACCTTAAGCCCGACTACGTGAATACCTTCACACTGCAGCCATTTGTCTGGGGAAGCAGAAGAGGCGGAGAAGCGGTCTTTAGAGGTCTGAAACGGGCCAGAGCCGCCAGAACCGCCAGAACTTTACCGGGTCAGCGCTGATTGTCATAAGAGTGTTCCCCACATTTGTTGGTGGCCAACAAAAGTCCTTATTTTGACGGTTTTACTTAAAATTCTCGGCTTATATCAAACATCGCGGCCGGAAGCTGACCCGGAACCGGAAAATCGTAGTATAATATAGTAGTATTGACAAGAAAATCTTTGAATCTGGAGTTTGTGCTCAGAAAAATCCTGAGATTTATTGATTCAAAAGAGTTTGTAGCATCAATCAAAGCTGTGAAACAGAGAAAAACATCAACAGCTCCATCAGTGAACTGACCTCAGAACCTCCAGTCGACAGTTTGGACTCTCCAGTCCAGAACACAGAACCTTCACTCTTAAATCCTTCAGGTTCCAGTTCCAACTCATGTCCAGCTGTGTCAGATGTGAGGGTTTAGACTTCAGAGCTGAGGCCACAACTTCACAGTGAGTCTTTGAGAGCCAACAGTTCCTCAGTCTGTGATGAGAGAAAATATAAAAGAGTTCTTGTAAAACAGAACCAGGACCCTATGATGTCAGTGATGTGGAGAACACAGAGGAACCACAGAATCTCTGAACATGAAGATCTATGACGTCAGCTGTCTGGGTGGACCTGCTTCACTGACTCAGGTGGGTTGCCAGTTCTGTTCAGTTCAGGTGATTTGCTGCTTTTTCCTCAGCTTCCCAGTGATAAATGTGAGCAGTCAGGGCTGCTGTTTTTGTTCTGGTTTGATTTCAAACATTCAGAGGATTATTTAGGATTCTTCTACTGTTTGCTTTGATTTGAACATCAAATGTGAGGCAATTTATTTGACTAAAACAATGGAGTATTTTTCTATAGAATTATATTACCATTAACTTTTCTCAGCACTTCAAAACTCACTGAATGTTCTGTGGAAGAACTTTTTATGTTTTTGTTATTTATGAATCTCCATTAAATGATGGATGTTTTCTTTCTGAACAGCTGATTTTTCCCTCCACCACCAGATTCTTGACTCTTCAGGTGACCCAGTGTGGTTCCATCATCAAACCAGAGGTGGGAAAAGTTCACAATCACTGCTGAGGTCGGAGGACAGAGAGTTTTGGGAACAAAAAACTGGGTTAAAGTAGAAATACTGATTCGGTGTCTTTATTCTAATAAAAGGAGTCAAGTCTACATGCTCAGAAATGGATTTCAGTGCTTCAAGAATCAAAATGAATCTATTTATCTCTCTAGAATCTGACTGAAAGACATTTCTACTGGGTGTTTAACACTGACTGAACCTCATGTCATTAATATAATGTTTAGACTATTAAACCATTCTGAGGACAAAATAAATTCATCAACATTACATTTGCTCCAATGTGGAAATCAGTTTTCAGTGTCAGCATCATATCTTCTCATTGTTATGACCAATACAGTGCAGTACACACCTCATAGCTAAGGGGGCGCTGTGGTGTTGGGGTTTGACACCTTTATTGTGAAGTGCGGTGCAGTAGCGGCCACTTCCTGTTCCACCACTGCACCGCCCTATAAACAGCAGAGGGCATCCATTCCACGGTCTCTTGGACCGGTGCCCTCTGCCTGGTGTCTACTGTGTGTCCGTTATAGAAACATGATTCAATAAAGCTGAGCTGCTCCAGTCACCAGGCCTCATCCTTTCACAGGTGTTTTACATACAGAACATTTGGCCATCGAGGATTAACTAATGGAGGCCTGAATTACACCACTTCACCCCTTCCTGGAGCTCCCGGCAGAGCTGCCTGTTCCGTGGTCGAGGTGGTTTGAAGCTTTCCAGACCTACATCACCGCACTTGACCTGGGTAAGCTCGACAAGTTAAGAGCACGTGCGCTACTTGTTCACAACCTCGGGATTGAGGACCAGTGTGTCCTGCGCTCACTCGGGGCTTCGGACTCTTCTGAAGACGTCCTGGAGCTGCTAGTAAGCCACTTTCACACCCCGGACAGCGTGACTGTCTGGAGGATTCTCTTTCAGCAGCAACATCAACGTGTAGGTGAGCCTATACATCAGTTTGTCACCGACTTGAGGCAGTTAGCTAGTGAGTGTCGTTTTGGGCCACTGGAGGATGAATTGGTACGTGACCAGCTTGTGGAGCACACAAGTAGCACCGCTAAATGGGCTAGGCTACTCATGGCACCGAGTGACCTTGTTGTGTCCATAATTCAGAGAATGACGAGTGAGTCAGAACTCGGTTAACAGGGTTTATTCAGCAACTCTATAACTATATACATCAGGCTTACGGCACTCGCCTGCATGCCAGGTGGCTCCACCACGAAAGAGACAGAGCCTCTTCCGCCCACTCTTTTATACCCTGGGCGGCGTCACCAGCGGAAACCGGTAGTAGCCACCTGGGCCTTTCCCATGACCAACCCGGCCGCCATCTTACTCATACCAGCCTAAATACAGACAAAACATCCCGCCCCCCCCTTAAAAAAATGCCAGGCATACAAATAACTCTCCTAAATTTGTCCCCCGACACGTGCACTAATCAAAAACATATGTACAAAAAGAAATAAAATACCTGTCCACTCACACAACCAAGGCTGGGGGGCCGGGTAGACTACCAGCGCCCCCTACAGGGCTGAGCGGGTTATTCTGCCGCTGGGAAGGAACAAGAAACAAAATAAAATGAAGCCGTGTCACTAAAAGTAAAACAAATTAGAGGAAGTCAGAAACGTGTCATCAGCACTTTAAAGCGTCTGTGACATCATTCAACCAAGACGTCATTAGAAAGAAGAACTTCTGTGTTTTCATTCTGTGGAGACAAAAACATTCAATAAAATGTTGTTTCCATATACTACCATAAATTACATCATGATGCAGACGATTGCAATGATCGTTTGTCCAAATTGGGTCAAACGCCGCCGCCATTTTGTGACGTAATGAACCAAAGATGTAAACAAGCATGGCTGAGTCCACTGAAGTGGAGGAAGTTGTGAGCGATTCCAGCGAAGATTTGAGCGATTTGTCGATAGTTTTTGAGGAAGAAGCAGGATGGAGCGATGAAGAAGAGCGAGTTGGTTCTAACGAAGGACTGTAGCCCTATTTATCTGAACCATGTCGTTCAGGAAGCGACGATGACTCGCACGTTTCAGAGGATGAAGGTCCGACGGTGAAGGTTTAGAGATGGACATCGGTCGCCTCCAAACACTGAATGGTGATATACAGATAGATCTAAATTTCCCCCATCGGCTGGTCGGGGAAATAAAAAACATGCTCAGATATTCAGTTTCGGGAGGCAATGAGATTTATAAAAATGAAAACTGAAAAAAGTAATATAACGTTTTTAACACAAAGTCGTTCCATCTGGAGTAAAGTCAACACTCGGCTTCAACATTCATAGGGGAGGATTTTACTTTCAGCGGAAAAAATACAATAAAACCACGATCACCTTATGTGGAAAAAAATCAATGAGACAAAGTCTTTTCTGGGCGAGTTTTGACTCTGTTGCTTCTCTGCTGTTTTGATATGTTGATATCGTCTTGAGCTGTGGGTTTTCCTTTGAAAACCGTAGGTATGGCAGTCGGTTTTAGAACCCGTCTGTAACAAACTTTCAAGCCTAAAGATTCCTGTATAGCGGCGCCTCCTCAAAACTGTCTGCAGTGAAATGATGGCTACAGAGGACAGAAGATGGTGTTGGCGCTATTTGTCCCTTGTTCTCTGTTCTTGCTTCGCCCATTTTTAAGAAGATCTGGATCTTTTGGGAATGAGAACAGGCTTCTATGTTCACTGGAGCAATTAGAACACCCAGCCGCCACGCAACGTTTCAGCATTTCTTCACTGATATAGGAGCTAAACAGCTTGTTGACACTGACGGCACACGGATCAGCTGAGAGGAAACGGTTCTGTATGTTTACATACATAACAGGCGTCACACCGAGGAAGTTCTCCGTAGGTTCTGGAAAACCTGACAGAATGGGCTAAAACTGAGTGGGAACTGAATGGACGTTGTTGACTCTGATGATGATGGAGTAAAACCCCATGGAAGGACATGGACGGGAAGGGTTCTCCACAACTTTGAGCCTGTTCAGAACTTTCTCCTGACCATCCCGTCTGAAAAAAGACTGAGTGAAGATCTACTGTAGACATGATAGAAACGTGTGGAGAACCAGAAAATGTGGCGCGGCATACTGACTATTTTTGTTATTTACAAGTATTTTGGTTAGAAAAACATATTTTCACTTCAAAAAAATCCTAAAACTCCAGAAAATCAGTTTGTGTCAGATGTGATGCTGTTCTAACTGCTGTCCTTTGTTTCTCCACAGTAACGATGGACGACCTCAGCAGTGGGTTTCAATGCGACAGCTAAGATGTCAGACTGTACAACCTAAGCAGGGCTGCTCGCAGAGATAGCAAAAAGACGTAACAAACTAATAGTTTTTTTTTTTTTTTAATGCAAAAGATGCAATAGACTTACACAATGGTCCTCTCCGGCATACAACTAGGAACATACCGGTCGCTATAGAGGGTGAGAATATGTATGGGCACATAATCATACCATGTAGGATAACTAAGTAGACGGTTATGCTGTTTCATCCCATCTAGCTACAATGCTCCGCACTGTGTTTTTATATATCTACATATTATTCCATCTAGCTACATTGCTCCGCACTGTGTGTGTTTATATACTTGCATATTTATTCCACCTAGCTGCAATGCTCCGTACTGTGGGTGTTTATATATTTACATATTTATTCCATCTAGCTACAATGCTCTGCACTGTGTGTCTGTATATATGTATTTTATAGTAATATGTACATATGTATATTAGCTGCTCTTGCTTGCTTGTTTTTTTTCTTGCCTTCTGATTGTTGCTCTGTGTGTTGCTATCCCTGTGCTGTTGCAATCCTGGAATTTCCCCGTTGTGGGACTAATAAAGGCTTATCTTATCTTATCTTATCTTATCTTATCTTAGATCATTCCAGCCTGTTTTATCAGCTCCTGAGGACGGGGACGTTCTGAGAAGGAGTTTGGTGTGGTGGCCCTGCTGACGGCAGGAATCAGCCTGGAAATTCTTCACATTTCACATCATCTTGTGACGTCTCTCCATCTCTGCTGTGTGATCTACCTGTCCACCAATCACCAGCTGCTGCTACTGTCCAGCATTGATGCTGAAATCTGTCTTCATGTGGGCACAAAGTCCACTGATGCTTGGTGATGCTGAAGAAATTATAAAATACATTAATAATAACTTCCCTCAAATGCATTAAAACTAAAGTAAACGGACTGTTATGAAAATATAAGGAGGAAAAAGAACAGACATTTGTGTTAAAATGAAGGAAGAAAAAGTCAAACTTCACAGAAAAATACATCAATACTCAAGTCCAGAAACCTGAAAATTCTACTGAATTACCTCAAAGTTTTTGTGCTTCATTACTTCTAACTTCTGCATAAAAGACAGAATTCATTAAAAATCTACATGGAAACTAGAATGAGTCAAAGATGAAAAAGTAATGAGTTAAACTGGAGTGGATTTCATGGGTCCCTGCAGACAATGTGAAGACAGAGTGAATGGGATTCAAAGCAGAGTGACGTCATAAAGTGATGAACATGTGATCTTCTCATCTGAGCTTCAGTTCATCTCATCTTACTGTGGTTGACATGACACCATGATTCTCTTCAGTCTCTCTCACACCTGCAGACTTTTAATGGCAATCTGGGTTTGGCTTGAATCTGCACATGAAGGAGGGAAAATGTTCCATCTAGGCTTCCATAATGTCCACAGCCTGTCAGTGATGGACCTGGGTTTCTAGAGAGCTTTTCTAGTCTGAGTTACCACTCACAGTGTTTTAACTACTAGTCATATTCAGCCTCTATTCTGTGGCCTTCAGACAGACAGACACCTACAGCCAATGGAGAATCACCAGTTAACCTAAGCTAAAAAATGGACAAATATTGGACAAAGGACGTTGAAGATGGAGCTGCCAGGCAGGACGCAAAGAGGAAGAGCACAGAGAAGATTGATGGATGTAGTGAGGGAGGACATGGAGATGGTTGGTGGTCCAGAGGAAGATGAAGGATAGGGTGAGATGGAGGCAGATGATCCTCTGTGGAGACCCCTGAAGGGAGCAGCCCAGAGAAGAAGACAAGAAGGAAAATCAAAAGAAGTCAAATCTAGTGCAGAAGACTTGAAACTAAACCCTACAGCACAGCCACATGCTGCAGCCTCATGGGAAAAATGCTGAAATTTCAGACAAAACTCTCACATTTATGAGAGAAAAGCTGGAAACTGAGAAAAAGCTGCAAATTCACATGAAAAAACCTCAGAAACCAGCAGGAAAAACTGCAAATTACTGAGAAAAATGAGACAAAATTAAGAGGAAATTTAGCAAAATGACACGAAAAGTCCGAAATTCACAAGAAAAGTTATAATTTAAGGAGTCATAAATTTACAGAAGAAGGTTCACATTTATGAGAAAAAGGTAAATTAATGAGAAAAGAAGAAAAGCTGCAAATGTTGAAGGAAAAGTTGGAAATGTCTTTTAAAAAGCTGTAAAGTGAAACAAACTCCACTAATTTCTTTCTTGCTGACATGAACTGAAGCCAAATCAGTGACTCCAGATGAACCAAAGCAATTCTGAGCATTTCAGCTCCAAGAAAACAGAGTTCTCACCTTTATCATCTCTGTGGCATGTTGAAGAGCTTTGAAAGCAGATTGAAGGGTTAAGTCTGATTTTTAGGATCATTAAGACATTAATGTCAGATAAATGAACTGGAGACTTTTTAAAGACTGGTGGACACCCAGTATGAAGCTCCATGTCAGAAAACTAGAAGCTGTTAAAAAGTCAATCAAAGCAGAGTTTCATGAAGTCAGCAGTAATAATCAGCCAACTGAAGAACTCTGACGAGGATTTAATCCTGAGTGGATCTACTGATCTGCACTGATTTACAATGTTAATCACATCTGGACTCACCCAGCCTTCCTGCAGTTCCTCACAGCTGCAATCAGTCTCCGTTTTCCCTGGTATGATGTGTTGTACTTCTCCAGGTCCAACTCATCCAGAACCTCCTCTGACATCTGCAGCATGTAGGCCAGAGCTGAACAGTGGATCTCAGAGAGTTTCTTCTCTGATCTCTTCTCTGACTTCAGGAACTCTTGGATCTCCTGAAGAACTGAGAGGTCGTTCATCTCCATCAGACAGTGGAAGATGTTGATGCTTCTGTCAGGAGAGATTTCATCACTGTTCATCTCCTTCAGGTTGTTGATGACTCTCTGGATGGTTTCTGGACTGTTCTCTGTCTGACCCAGCAGGCCTCCTAACAGTCTCTGGTTGGACTCCAGAGAGAGACCATGAAGGAAGCGAACAAACAGGTCCAGGTGGCCATTTTTACTTTCCAGGGATTTCTCCATGACTCTCTTCAGGAAAATGTGCAAAGCAGAGCCATCCTCCTCCTCCTCCTCCTCCTCCTCCTCCTTCCTCAGAAACTTCTCCATCACCTCAGTCTTCTTGTTGGTGAAACAGTTGAACATGTAGACAGCAGCCAGAAACTCCTGAACACTCAGATGAACAAAGCAGTAGACTGGCTTCTGGAACATCACACACTCTCTTCTGAAGATCTGTGTACAAACTCCTGAGTACACTGAGGCCTCTGTGACATCCAGATCACACTGCTCCAGGTCTTCTTGGTAGAACATGATGCTTCCTTTCTCCAGATGTTCAAATGCCAGCCTCCCCAGCTTCAGAAGAACTTCCCTGTCAGTCTCTGTCAGCTCCTGTGGACTTGTCTCATGTCCCTCAGGGTACTTGTTCTTCTTCCTCTTTGTCTGGACCAGCAGGAAGTGTGAGTACATGTCAGTCAGGGTCTTGGGCAGCTCTCCTCTCTGCTGTGTAGTCAACATGTGCTCCAGAACTGTAGCAGTGATCCAGCAGAAGACTGGGATTCTACACATGATGTGGAGGCTCCTGGACGTCTTCATGTGGGAGATGATTCTGCTGGACAGCTCTTCTTCACTGAATCTCCTCCTGAAGTACTCCTCCTTCTGGTCATCAGTGAAGCCTCGTACTTCTGTCATCCTGTCCACACATGTAGGAGGGATCTGATTGGCTGCTGCAGGTCTGGAAGTTATCCAGATGAGAGCTGAGGGAAGCAGATTCCCCTGGATGAGGTTTGTCAGCAGCTCTCTGACTGATGACCTCTGTGTGACATCAGACATGAGCTTCCTGTTGGTGAAATCCAATGAAAGTCTGCTTTCATCCAGGCCATCAAAGATGAACAAAAGTTTGCAGACGGCGAGCTTCTCTGCTGTGACCTTCTGTAATGTTGGATAGAAAACATGGAGCAGCTCCAGAAGACTGTACTGCTCATCTCTGATCAGGTTCAGCTCCCTGAATGGAAGCACAATCACCACACTGACATGTTGGTTCTCCAAGCCCTCTGCCCAGTCCAGAGAGAACTTCAGCACTGAGAAGGTTTTTCCAACACCAGCAACGCCGCTGGTCACAACCACTCTGATGGGTCTCTGTTGGTCAGGGAAGGCTTTAAAGATGTCCTGGCACCTGATTGCAGTGTCATGGAGGGAGTCCATCTTGGAAGCTGTCTCCAGCTGCTTCACCTCATGTTGGGTCTGAACCTCTTCACTCGGTCCCTCTGTGATGTAGAGCTCAGTGTAGATCCTGTTGAGGAGGGTTCCACTTCCTGTTTCATCACTTCCTTCAGTCACACGTTCACATCTCTTCCTCAGACTGATCTGATGTTCATCTAAAACCTCCTGCAGACCAACATCTGCTGAGAAAACAACAAAGTCACAGAGACACAAAAATATCTGAACATCTAAACTATGGAGAAAGATTCTGTTCCAAGACTGGATGTGTCCAGAAATCTGAAGATTTTTACACTCTCACCAGTTTTGGATCTTTTCCCACACTGGGGACAGGAGGAGGATCCTGATGATGCAGACTGGTCCCAGTATGAGGAGATGCACTGTCTGCAGAACCAGTGTCCACAGCTGGTAGAGACTGGATCCTTCAGGACGTGCTGACACAAAGAACAGCAGGACAGCTGCTCCTCCACAGGAACACCGCTCCTCTTCCTCCCTCTGTCAACACAGTTCTTCATCACTAAAACACTTTGATGACTTAGCACATTTTTCACGTCACTTTGCAGAAGCTCAGATGGTCCCAGAGAAAAGTGAAAGTGGACCTACTTGTGTGTCTGAATGCAGCATCAACAGATCTAAAACCTTGATCAGGAGACGTATGATAGAGGAATGGAAATGCTTTTCCTCTCCTGGATTTTTAAATTTGAGTCACGTTTTTATTGGTTTTGATGTATTTGTTAACCTGTTTTTATTGTTTTTTAATAGTTTTAGATGTGCTGACTGGTGTCGTCCTGTTGTTCTCTGTACTGGTGTGACCAGGTGTCCATCAAAAAAGAGATGAGATCTCAAGCGACTTCCTGTTTAAATCCAGTTTAAATCAATCAATAAATTCAGCCTCTCATCACACTGATGGATCTGCCAGTGATGAAGGTCTTCATTTGAATTATTCCTGAACAGCTTTTCTGAGTTTCAGCAAAAGTTCTGCCCAGTTTATCCAGTTCCAAACCTTCATGATCAAGAACACATGAATCTAATCATTTCCATGATCATTTCCATCTTAACTGATACAAAGCTGCATGACTTCAAACAGACAATGTGAAATCAGCAGATTTATTCTGCTCCCTCATAGCTCCAGATTGAGATTATTTGGATCTTTCACATTTCAGAATCATCTTGTCCTGGTTCCCTTTGATCTCCAGGTTAGTTCAGGAAGTTCAGTCTTTACTGGATCATGACAGTGAGAGAAAACAGAAGATGGAGGATGTGCAGTAAATGGTCGATGTCACCATGGGGTGAAACGCCGGCTCGGCGCTCAGCCCATGCTCCTTTTATCCCTGCCTCTCATTGGGCAGTGCCTCAGCTGGTTCCCAGCTGTCAGTGTCACGGGACGGCTGGGGCCAATTAATCCTCATCAGCTGGGGCGCTGTTAATGAGTATAAAGAGGAGCAGCTTCGATCATTCGGGGCTGCGACATAAGCACTGCTAGGCTGAAGCCCCTTCGTCTGGTGTCAGCCTCAACTCCCCTTGCAGCATTCCGGTGTTTGTATCCCGCTGTGAGTATGCACGTCTTGTTACCCCCATGTCCGGTACGAGCTACCTGCGCTGTGCAGCCTGAGAATGTACGTCTGTATGAGTGTCTGTGCTCTCCTCATCCCTTATCCCTTACCCAGAATAAAACATCTCGACTCACTGGCTTGTCCCTGGCTCTGATTGCCCGGCTCCCTAGAGCCGGATATGACAGTATGTCGCAGCCAGAAGAGTTGCCGGCGGCCGTGAGTCGCCGTGGAAATGTACCTTTCTGTCCGGGTGTCAGCGCTGCTAGCATGCCGTTTCCCAGGAGTCACTTCCGGCGCCAGGGCGACGAGCTGAGGTCCATCTCGGAGGCTGTCGACGGGACGTTCTTCACCCTGCACGACGCCTCCAACGCGAGACGCTGGCATCCGGGCCGTGCTGAGGAACTCCTGGACTGTCACCCTCACTCTCTGTACCATCTGGAGGACAGTGCCAGGATAGACGCTGCAGGTACACAGCGAGAGAAGCTCCACGGGGTGGATGGAAATCCCGGCAGGGAGTCGAAGTGGGCGACGTCTTTCCCCGCTTCGGAGTCCCGTTCCTGCCGCTATTCCAGTCCGGGAGTTCGCGCCAACCAGAGGACTTCCCCCGACCTGCGCCACGTCACTCGGGATTCCCTTCAAGGAGCCGCAGCTGACAGCAGTTATGTCCGGGGTCGAGTGGCTGTCGCGAGCTCTACTGTGTTTCCTGTCACCACCTTCAGGCATGTGGCGGCGGCAGTGAGATTGATGGTGAGGACTTCAGGGCTACGAAGCTTTCCCGTGCTCGACGCCTTCCTCGTCTCGATCTCCGATCTGGAGCGGCGAATCCTGGGTTTCCCCCTCGCTTCGTTCCCTGGGAGTAGTCGTCATCACATCGCCGAGTCACCTCTGCACGAACCTCGTCCGGATCCAGTTCTGGGTCATCGTCAGGACCGTTCCTCCCACGCAGCTGTCATCCCTTCGCCTCGTCAGTGTGGAGATTCTACAGCCTCGTCCCCTGAGCCTCGTTCCCCCGCTGTCATTCCTGGACACTCGGGCTGGCTCACCCCGGCTGTTTCCCCCTCCTCCTCGACGCGCTTCCTGACCGCTGTGTGTGCCTGGAATCCCGGCCTGGTGAGCTCTCTGCTGGAGACAACGCGAGCGATCCTCAGACGAATTCCCGGGGGGTCCTCCGTTATCGCCGGGCGGGGAGAGGAAGAAGCAGATTCCACTACAGCAGGCGATACTCAACCTCCAGGGGGCAGGCAAGTCATTGTTTTTTCACACCTGCTTAATGATTTGCTCTGTCACATCCCTGGAGGAGAAGTTCAGGGTTCGCAGCTCCCTGAACTCTCCCCACCTGCTGTAACCTGTATGCCTAATCCCGCATCCTCTGTGTCTCTCTCCGCCGAGCGGTCCCCGGCTCCGGGTCAACGTGGTGGGATATGGAGAGGGCCTGTGGTTCCGCAGCTACATTGCGGACGGAGGAGGGGGACTGACTGCTGCGTGGAGTCTACGCTGACGACTGAGCGTCCCCGGGTCTCCACGGAGGAGCGGTTCGGTCCGGCGGGACGAGATTCTTCTGGCTTCACGCCGAGTGGATCGTCGGCGGGGTTACCTGAGCTGGAGGGATCTCAAGCTGCGCTGACCATCGTGCTGGCTGCGGGGCCCGACGCGGCTAGATGGGAGCCTGACAACGACCTCCTGACGACGGATCCTGGATCTTCGCAGTCCTGGACGGCGTCAGAACCCGAGATCAGGCGAGTGCTCTCCTTTCTTTTCTCTCTTTTTATCCCCGAGCACTTCAGCCTATCTCCAGGGGAGACGAGCCGGGTGCAGCCGTCCGCTGCGTCTGAGCTCGTCTCGCCGGGTTCTGGCGCTGCCGGTGATCCTGATCCCGGTTCTGTTTTCTCTTCTGAGCCTTCTTCCAGGGTCACCGGCGAGGAGTTGCTGTTCCTCGTGGTGCTGGAGGGTCCGGGTTCAACGTTGGAGGTCGGTTCTGGTGCAGTGTCCAACGTGGGTTCGCCCGAGACCCAATCGGGGTCCAACGTGGGTTCGCCTGAGGCCCGATCGGGGTCCGACGTGGGTGCTGCCCCAGTGTTGTCCAGGTCCGGTGAGGAGGTGGCCGTTTCCCTGAGGCCCGCCGCCCTCGTCATCGGCTCTCCCCTGAGCCTCTTCCACCGGGATCCGCTCTGACCCTTCGTCCGTCTCAACGGTCCTGGTGGTTGAGTGATGCGGGTCGACGACCCGACCCGCAAAACTTCCGGTTCGGCGATCTGGTTTCCCCCCACTGGTCTGTGTTTGCCTTTGGGCGGCCTGGTTCGGCAGCCGTTGGACTGGATTCCTGGGATCTAGGCCCAGAGTTCGCCGTCCGAACATTTCTCTTCCCCGGGTTGCCAACTGGACAATGGGCGGGGACATTACCAGAACAATTCCGGCCGTTTTGGACTCTGCCTGCCGTCTCCTCGGGTGTCCTTTACTTCTTTTATTATTGAAGTCACTCGGGTGTAGTTTCTTTGTCCATTAGGGGATATATGTTTTTGTGCTGTGTGTTGTTTTTTTTATTAACCATACTCAGCATTTTTATCTTATTGTTATCCTGTTACCCTGTCACCTTTTTTTCCTCTTGGTGACTCACCTTATGTATCGCGCTGTGTATTGCATTTTCTTAGCTTTACTCAGCGTTTTCATTCATCCTTACCTTAGCCTTGGCCTCCTCGGTGCATCATGGAGTATGCGTGTGGTTTCCTGTTCAACCATACTCTGTGATCACCCCATTCTGTCTTATCCTCGTGGGGGGCCTTCCCTAGCCCTGACTTTAACATTGACTGTGTTTGTTATTGTTTGAAGTAATGTGTTTCATTCCCACTTAACCGTACTTCATTATTACCCATTTGTCCTTGTCACCTCTGTTTCTTTAGGTGATCTTTTATATATTCAGTGCTGTGTGTTTTGTTTTCTTTAGTATCCATGCACAGCATTTTTCATTTTTTGTCCTGACCTTTGTCTTGTTGGTGCATTATGGAGTAGTGTGTTTTGTTCCCCTTAACTATACTCTGTGATTGCTTTATTCATTCCTGCCACCTTTTTGGTGGGTTTTTGGTTTTCTTTTTTTGCCCCGATCTATACGTTATTTGTATGCTGTCTGTAGTCATATTTGGTATTTTCCCTACCTGTGTCCTAACTCAGTTTTCTCCCTAACTGTGCTCTGGGTTAATCCTTTTCCCTGTGTTGTAGGGTATTGTATTTGGTTTTTTTTTTCTCTGCCCTGCTGCCCTACATTGGTCTATTGTTTTTTTTTTTTTTGTCCTTCCCTTTGCATCTTCCCCTCCGGTCCTGCCTCCCTTCCGCCCACCCTAGGTGGGGGAGGGGGGGGGGCTGGGATGTTCCTGGTCGTTCGGGAGCCCGACCGTGAGGGGGAGGCTCTGTCACCATGGGGTGAGACGCCGGCTCGGCGCTCAGCCCATGCTCCTTTTATCCCTGCCTCTCATTGGGCAGTGCCTCAGCTGGTTCCCAGCTGTCAGTGTCACGGGACGGCTGGGGCCAATTAATCCTCATCAGCTGGGGCGCTGTTAATGAGTATAAAGAGGAGCAGCTTCGATCATTCGGGGCTGCGACATAAGCACTGCTAGGCTGAAGCCCCTTCGTCTGGTGTCAGCCTCAACTCCCCTTGCAGCATTCCGGTGTTTGTATCCCGCTGTGAGTATGCACGTCTTGTTACCCCCATGTCCGGTACGAGCTACCTACCCCTGCGCTGTGCAGCCTGAGAATGTACGTCTGTATGAGTGTCTGTGCTCTCCTCATCCCTTACCCAGAATAAAACATCTCGACTCACTGGCTTGTCCCTGGCTCTGATTGCCCGGCTCCCTAGAGCCGGATATGACAGTCGAGGCAAACTTCAAGCTTCTCTGGACTTGATGTTTAGCTTCTACACAGTCAGCTAGAGACACACAACCTGTCTTTTAGTCCACTTTCAGCAATTCTCTGAAAACCGCAGAGAATTTTTCTTCCAAAACACAGAAAATGGAATCAGTCACAAACGTTCCAGTACAGTCAGAAGAGAGTCAGCAGCAGTGATCTTACTCTGAAGGTCCAGGTCCATCACTGAAGACTGGAGGCCAATCTTTGGACCGGTCACTCCTCATGGACACACAGCTGGATGCTGGAGACTGTGACCTCTGACCTCTGGGAACACAAACATGTTTCATTAATATCACATCAGTCACACATTCATCACTGGTCACATTGATCTCACTTTGATTTGTTCAGACAAACTGAAAACTGCTGGCAGTTGTCAGTGGTCCCTCAGCCTCTTTCTTTGTTGCTGACATGGAGTTTAGATGATTGGATGGATTTGATTTCTGCTCTGCAGTCAGTTTGCTGCTAATTGAGCGTCTGCCATTAAGCAGCGTTTTGTGTGTGTGTGAGCTCAGATGTTCCATCAGAGAATCCTGCACCTCATCCTGCTGCAGGAAGACGTCTCTCTGCAGCACTTCATCCCCGCCGGGGCCCACAACAGCAGAACCACAAGAATCGCTTTAGAACCACACGGCTTCCCTTCATCGTCTGTCAGCTTTGGAGCTGCTGCACAAATGGGGCAAAATTCACTTGGATCACACGCAAGATTTGACCGTTTTGACCAGAAAAACTGCAGACTGGAGAGGAAAACGTCACCAATTTACAAGAGCACATTTAGAAGAAAAAAGCTGAAAATGAATAAAAGTCACAAATTTATGAGAAACTAAAAACATGATAAATTGATGAAAAGTTGCAGATTTACTAATAAACTGCAAATTTATCAGGAAAAATTCAGTTTTTTGAATGAAAAATGACAAATTTGAGTGAAAGCTTTTTTATTCTGGAGAAAAAAGTTGTAAATTCACAGATTTAGTGGTAAAATTGCAAACGGACATTTTCCAAAACTGCGTCTCCACATGAACAATCGCTCAGATATGTCAGAAAAAAGTTTCACATTTGCAAAAAGCTGATAATTTTGGGGGAAAAACATCGACTTTCTGAGGTGATCCAGAGACTTTGTTGCAGATATTTCTAGATTTTCTTGATTTTATTATTGCTGGAAAAGTTCAAATTGTTGTTTTGGAATCAAAGTGTTGAACAATGACAAAAGTCCTTGTGAATCTTTTTTCTTGGATTTATTCTAGAAAGTGGATTGAATGATTCAGATTTCAATAGAAACTTGAGTTGACAGATTTGATTGACTCATTTCTTCATTTATTTCAGTTCATCATTGCTGAATAAAGAGCAGCAATAGTTTGATTTTGATTAAGTTGATTTGCTTCTGTTTCTGCAGGAAAATTCCACATAAAGTCAGTCATTGATCAGGATCAAAGTTGTGAATTTAAAGTGTAAAATCCATCAATTTAAAGGCCGTATTCACGCGGAAAAGGGGAATTAAAAGGGAAAATGGGATTTTAAGGGGAAAGGAACATTTCAGAATCAATCAAATCTGACAAAATAATCACAGATTTGAAACTGGAGTCAAAACTGTTTCTCCATGCAGATTTTATTTCACAATTATTGAGGATTTTTCTTCTTTTTTCTGCCCTCCATTGTCTTGTGTAATTCTCCTGTCTGGGCCTCTTTCCACCAAACCGGTTCCAGTGCTTAACTGGAGCTATTGCGTCATTAGCACCAGTTCTTTGGTTTCCACCGACTTAAGCACCAGTCCCGGGCTCCCAAAAGTGGGGCTATCGTGGCCCCAACTCCTAGCTGGGCCAACGGCAGCACCAGTTTACGTTGGTTACGTCCACAGCCGTGGGCGTGGTTAACTGACCAGCTTCTAAACATTACTGACTGCCATGTTGCTTTCCAAACAGCGGAGCATGCAACGGATTCCAAAACCAAACAGATTTAGAGCGAAGAGGAGACACATTTCTTGGCTCTATGGACATAAGCAGAAGTACAAGATCAGCTGGAGGGGGCCACTCACCTGAACTGTTTTGGAGGATCGGCCAGCCAGCCGGACCATCGTCACTGCCGTGGATTAGTCTGGACAACAAACTGCTTAAAACACGCTGGTAAGTGTATTGTCTTTAAAATGCCAGACGTTAACCAATATATGTATACATATACAGTATATCCACTTGTATTGATATGTAACGGCCAAAGTGCAGATATTTTTTTAAGTCACTCTTGTGGCTATAGTATTTTCGGTTAGCTATGCTAACAAGTTAACAGTACTTTACTACGACTAAACGTTTCTCCTCGCCATAAAGAAATGAACAGGTCGTCTCTGCTGACAAATGTATATCGCTTGTATTGATATGTAACAGCCAAAGTGCAGATTTTTTTTTTTTTTTACTCACTCTTGTGGCCATAATATTTTCGGTTAGCTATGCTAATAAGCTAACTGTTTTTAGCACGAACGTTTCCTCGCCATACAGAAATGCGCGTTTGAGAAACTAGAACAGAAATCTTAGCATCTTAGAGAATACTTTTTTTTATAAAGACATACAGCGCAAAATACGTTTTTTGTGGTATGAATACTGTGTATGAATGGGTGCCTTGCATTATGTTATGGGAGATTTTTCTACCAGACACTAGTAACATCGTCTTTTTTACTATTTTGGTAATATTTTCATAATCTTAGGCCATTTTTTTTTTAATTTCACTCGTGTTTAATTGTATGTTGTGTAGCTGTATTTTATCCAATCCTTCTCTTACTTTATTGTGCAGTAGCCTGGTAGAGCTCCTACAGTTTCATTGTACTGTACAGTACAATGAAGTTTCATCTATTCCTATTCTTCTATTCCATAATCAGACATGTAAGCTTTGCTAACATTGATATTGAATAAAATTGTCTTCTATGTCTGTACATTTAATGGAAGGCTTAAGTTGTTCACTGCACAAACTAAAACACTTTTTTTTATATAGTTTTAGATTAGATTAGATTATTTGTTTATTTGACAGGGACAGTGCAATAAACATAGACAATTAATCAATGACAGTCAATCTGATGTGTTGCACAAAGAGTGTATAGCTATTAGCTAATTTGCAACTCTTGTCCCTGGATGGGCTTTAGAAAGAAGAAACAAATAAAAAGAAAAAAGGAAAGGAAAAGATAAAAAAATAAAATAAAATAAAATAAAAATAAAAAAAATGAAAACAGAATAAACAATAACCACATACATCAATGCAAAAAAGATTGTAGTTAGTTAGTTAGTTAATTCCCTTCCCACCATGTTGGTGTATGGGGCGGCGCCTATCTCCGTTTCTCTGACCCTAGGCCACACAGCTACTGTAAGTAGTGAAAAAAAGATTGTAAATACATTATAAATACACAATTATAAATATTATAAAGATTATAAAGATTATAAATACACAAATATAACAACCTGACTCACATTTGCCTATTTCAGGCCTCCCTCCCTTCGTCACTCACTATAAACAAACACATTCATTCCTTCCCTTCATTCACTCTCACCCTGCAGATAATCATTTCATACATGGGTACATTCTTGTTTATTTTTCAGCCAGTTTGTAACCTTTTTAGTGAATGTTTTAAAGTCCGTTATTATTTTAATTTCATTTGGCATTGTGTTCCAGATGTGACTGCCCTTTATAGAGAAAGCTGTTTGTCCAAATGTGGTTCTGCGGTGGAATATTTTACAGTTATTGTTAACAGAACTCCTGGTGGCTCTGCTGCTGTCCTGTCTTTGGATGAAACCAGCAAGTGGCTCGGGTGCTGATTTATGGAAACATTTGAAAGTTAATTTCAGAAAACAGAGGTCAATGAAACTCTCAAAACTCAATAGGTTGTATTTTTTTAAAATATTACAGTGATGCCACCTAATGGGCTTTTTGTCCAAGATTTTTAGGGTTTGATTATATAATGAACCTATATGTCTTATTGTGGAAGGGGCTGCTTGAGCCCAGACTGTCAAACAGTATGATATATGAGAAAAAACTATAGAATGCATATACAGTACAGCTGCCTCGTATGGTATGTAATATCTAATTAATTTAAAGCAGTTCAGATTTTTTTTTACTGTTTTTGAAATTTTCTTTATATGAAGATTAAATTTGAGTTGAGGATCTAGTACAATGCCAAGGTATTTGAATTCTGTAACTAAACTGATGTCTTGATCATATATATTAACTTTAAAACGTTGCAGGTTACATTTTTTGATTGAAAAGCACATTGAAACTGTTTTCTGAAGGTTTAGCAATAGGTGGTTCTGGAGGAGCCACTCTTGGACATCAACCATACTTGGGCTGCACGGTGGCGCAGTGGTTAGCACTGCGGCAGCACAGTTTACCCTTGGCCGGGGGATTGTGGGAATCGTGGGATCGTGGGTTCGATCCCAGCCCCCGACCAACAGTGATCTGTGTGGAGTTTGCATGTTCTCCCCGTGTTGCGTGGGTTTACTCCGGGATTTCTCCGGTTTCCTCCCACATGCCAAAAACATGCATGTTAGGTTAATTGGTTGTTCTAAATTGTCCCTAGATATCTGTTTCCTATAGGCCCTTAGAATAGAGGGTTAGTATTAATGAAAGCGCTTTGAGTGGTCTTTGTGACTAGAAAAGCGCTATATAAGTGCAGGTTAGTTAGTTAGTTAGTTAGTTAGTAGACAGTACATCTGCAGCCTGTGCTGGAGTCTTGGCAGCTGTGTAAATAACTGCATCATCTGCATAAAGTTGGCATGTTGCAGCTGAGCAGTGTAACGGCAAGTCATTAATAAAAATGCTGAAAAGTAAAGGACCAAGAACAGACCCTTGTAGGATACCCATGTGGTTGTTTAAAAATGAGGATTTATCCTGGTGAACTTTTACACACTGTTCTCTATTCTGGAGATAAGATGCAAACCATTCTAATGTATCTGGAGAGAAGTTAAAAGATACCATTTTGGATAAAAGCAAACTGTGGTTTACAGTATCGAAAGCCTTTTTGAGATCTAGAAAAACAGCTCCTACCACATTACCCCTGTCCAAGGACTGTTTGACATTTTCAATAAGGCAACAATTTGCTGTTTCTGTTGAGTATCCTGGTCTAAAACCAAATTGATGTGGATGAAGAAGTTGACTGTCTTGTAAATAGTCTATCAGCTGTGTAGCTACAACTTTTTCAAGAACCTTAGACAGGACTGGTAAAATAGAGATTGGGCGGTAATTGCATATATCGTCTTTACTGCCTGATTTATGAACTGGTATGACGACAGCTTTTTTCCAGCCAGATGGAAATGTACTAGACCTAATGGAGAGATTAATGAGATGAGTCAGTGGTTTGATTAATATTTTGCTGTGCGTTTTGAGAAAGGAAGTGCTCATATTGTAGATATCATTAGTTTTTGAGTTTGACAGTGTTTTAACAATACCAGCAATTAACTCCTCATTTACCTCATCGATGTGAAAAGAATCTGTTGGAAGTATTGATTTTGTGTTGTTGAGCACATTTGGCAGCACAAAGTTTTTTGTTAGGTCTTCCACAGAGTCCACAAAATATGAATTAAATTCATTTGCCAATGTAGCCTTGTCACTGATGGTCTTGCCATTGATTCTAAGTTCCTTTACCCCCTTCTGAACATTTTTTTTTTATTAGTTAAGTTATTTAAATGCCTCCATAGGGAACTGTTGTTACCCTTTGCATGATCTATTAGTTTATTGTAGTAAGATACTTTTGATTTTCGCAGCTCTTGTCCCACTTTATTTCTTAAACTTTTGTACACAAGGTGATCATTTTGTAGTTTAGAGGTTAATGATGTTTTCAATGCAGAGTCTCGCCTCTTCATAAGTTTTCTTATTTCATTATTTAACCATGGTAGGTTAATCTTCTGTTGTCTACTTTTAATTTGCTTTGTAAATTTTTCTATAGACTTTGTGATTGTTGCAGTTATAAAATTACAACAATCATCTACTTCATATATTGACATGAGCTGCTCCCAATTTTGATTCTCTAAGTAATGTTCAAACTCCTCATTTTTTGATTTGGGAATAATAAAATTTGATTTGTCAATATCGACTCCCCCAAAATACTGTAGTCGCTTTTTAGTAAGCTTTCTGACAGCAAGAACCATGTTATGATCTGAGAGACCAGTTACAAGATTATAGGTTCTGGTTATTCGTTCTGGTTTATTAGCAAATACCATGTCAATAAGTGTTCTAGATTGTTTGGTTATCCTGGTAGGTCCTTTGATCATTTGTTGGTAATCAAATTTAGTCATGAGGCTTTTCAGTTTCTGTTTGTCCTTTTTATCAGACCAGTTGATATTGAAGTCACCATAAAATATTGTTTCTCTGCTCCTCTCAAGTTGTTTAACCAGAGCACTTAATTCATTAAGTGATCACTGTGTGTTTATATGTCTACATATTATTCCATCTAGCTACATTGCTCCGCACTGTGTGTTTACATATTCATATATTTATTCCATCCAGCTACAATGCTCTGCACTGTGTGTCTGTGTGTGTGTGTGTATATATATATTTTATAGTAATATGTACATATGTATATTAGCTGCTCTTGCTTGCTTGTTTTTTTCTTGCCTTCTGATTGTTGCTCTGAGTGTTGCTATCCCTGTGCTGTTGCAATCCTGGAATTTCCCCGTTGTGGGACTAATAAAGGCTTATCTTATCTTATTATAAAAAGAAGAACTGTGTGAGGGTGGGTTGTACAATACTGCAATGTTGAAATTCATTACCGGTGAGAGACATATAGTGGGGTAAAAAAGTATTTAGTCAGCCACCAATTGTGCAAGTTCTCCCACTTAAAAGATAAGAGAGGTCTCCAATTTTCATCATAGGTATACCTCAACTATGAGAGACAAAATAAGAAAAAAAAATCCAGAAAATCACATTGAAGGATTTTTAATGAATTAATTGGTAAATTCCTCAGTAAAATAAGTATTTGGTCAATAACAAAAGTTCATCTCAATACTTTGTTATATACCCTTTGTTGGCAATGACAGAGGTCAAACGTTTTCTGTAAGTTTTCACAAGGTTTTCACACACTGCTGCTGGTATTTTGGCCCATTCCTCCATGCAGATCTCCTCTAGAGCAGTGATGTTTTGGGGCTGTCGCTGGACAACACAGACTTTCAACTCCCTCCAAAGATTTTCTATGGGGTTGAGATCTGGAGACTGGCTAGGCCACTCCAGGACCTTGAAATGCTTCTTACGAAGCCACTCCTTCGTTGCCTGGGCGGTTTGTTTGGGGTCATTGTCATGCTGAAAGACCCAGCCACGTTTCATCTTCAATGCCCTTGCTGGTGGAAGGAGGTTTTCACTCAAAATCTCATGATACATGGCCCCATTCATTCTTTCCTTTACACAGATCAGTCGTCCTGGTCCCTTTGCAGAAAAACAGCCCCAAAGTATGATGTTTCCACCCCCATGCTTCACAGTAGGTATGGTGTTCTTTGGATGCAACTCAGCATTCTTTCTCCTCCAAACACGACAAGTTGAGTTTTTACCAAAAAGTTCTATTTTGGTTTCATCTGACCATATGACATTCTCCCAATCCTCTTCTGGATCATCCATATGCTCTCTAGCAAACTTCAGATGGGCCTGGACATGTACTGGCTTAAGCAGGGGGACACGTCTGGCACTGCAGGATTTGAGTCCCTGGTGACGTAATGTGTTTCTGATGTAGCCTTTGTTACTTTGGTCCCAGCTCTCTGCAGGTCATTCACTAGGTCCCCCCATGTGGTTCTGGGATTTTTGCTCACCGTTCTCGTGATAATTTTGACCCCACAGGGTGAGATCTTGCATGGAGCCCCAGATCGAGGGAGATTATCAGTGGTCTTGTATGTCTTCCATTTTCTAATAATTGCTCCCACAGTTGATTTCTTCACACCAAGCTGCTTACCTATTGCAGATTCAGTTTTCCCAGCCTGGTGCAGGTCTACAACTTTGTTTCTGGTGTCCGTTGACAGCTCTTTGGCCTTGGTCATAGTGGAGTTTGGAGTCTGACTGTTTGAGGTTGTGGACAGGTGTCTTTTATACTGATAACGAGTTCAAACAGGTGCCATTAATACAGGTAACAAGTGGAGGACAGAGGAGCCTCCTAAAGAAGAAGTTACAGGTCTGTGAGAGCCAGAAATCTTGCTTGTTTGTAGGTGACCAAATACTTATTTTACTGAGGAATTTACCAATTAATTCATTAAAAATCCTTCAATGTGATTTTCTGGATTTTTTTTTCTCATTTTGTCTCTCATAGTTGAGGTATACCTATGATGAAAATTGGAGACCTCTCTCATCTTTTAAGTGGGAGAACTTGCACAATTGGTGGCTGACTAAATACTTTTTTGCCCCACTGTACATTAACAGCTAAACATTCAAGTGAAGTATTCATATCAACCAGTTGACATTTAAATTTCTCTTTGATGTAAATTAAAACACCTCCTCCCCTCCCTGCCTGCCTGTCTTTTCTAAAACACTGATAACCCACAATATCGATCATATTAGTGTCTATGTTCCTGTGTAGCCAGCTTTCTGAGAGACAAAGATAGTCCAGATTTGAGTCAGACAGCAACACCGAAATCTCATCTCTTTTGGGGATTATGCTCCGTATGTTTAAATGTCCACTGATGATCCCCTTTGGTTTAGCCTTTGTGTCCCAAAGAACTCGTGCATGATTAACAGTTTGGAAAAATAGATGTTGTTTTTGCTTTTGTACAGCTCGGTTTTCGGATCTCGCCTCATTTGCATTTTGTTTAACCCCTCCTGTTTCCAAAAGTTTGGATGTAGCGCAGCTGTTTACAGCAGGATCAGATATGTGAGTCTGTTCAGTGCAGTTCGACTCACCCGACTTGCTATGTCCAGCTGTACTGGAGCGAAGACCGGTATTATGCAGCGGGCGATCAGCCGGTTCAGATGTTAGCATGGCCGTTGATAGCAGCGGGCGATCGGCCGATTCAGATGTTAGCATGTCCGTTGATAGCAGCGGGCGACCAGCCGGTTCAGATGTCAGCAGTGCCAATGATAGCAGCGGGTGACCAGCCGATTCAGATGTTAGCATGCCCGTTGATAGCAGCGGGCGACCAGCCGGTTCAGATGCTAGCATGGCCGTTGATGGCAGCGGGTGACCAGCCGGTTCAGATGTTAGCAGGGCCGTAGATAGCAGCGGGCGACCAGCCGGTTCAGATGTTAGTAGGGTCGTTGATAGCAGCAGGCGATCAGCCGGTTCAGATGTTAGCCAGGCCGTAGATAGCAACAACCAATCCGCCGGCTCAGTTGTTTGTGCTAACCCAGTGGTCTGCTGTTTAATAGTGGCAGGTCCAGGGTTAAGGTGAATATCCCCTGCCAGAAGTAGCAGTACTAACAGCACTTTAACTGTATAGCCTCTGCCATATTGTGATATTTGCTTAGCACCCATGTTTGCCTTGTTTTGGAAGCTTTTTCTCAGGGCTTTTGCAGACCAGATAGAGTACAGGGTGAAATGACCATGTCCATATCCATATAAATAAAACTTTTTAGCTTCACCTTTAGTTGAGTTGGCCGGAAAACCCTTCTTGTTGCAGTTCCAGACACACAAAGACAATAATAATAAGAAGTAGATAGGCAGAAAGTGTCTAGAAGTGGGGCCCATCAGACCACTCCTCACTCCGGTGGCAGCCATCTTTTTTTTGAAATCATACATTCCCATAGAAACCATACATTCCCAATGTGCCCAAGATAAGAAACTACCCCACAATAAATATTATAAATAGCATAAATACCCTAAAAATGCACACAAGGGAAAAAAGCAATACAATTCTTTCAACCAGAGTCACTTCCTGCGCTACAAGAGGTTACAGATTTATCACAGCTGGATGATGAGGGAGAAGCAGCCAGACCTGTGGTGTCCAGCTCACCTTCACCAGCTCCAAGCTTGTCCTCCTCCTGCTCTTCTAATCAGACCAGATTAGGTAATTTATGTTCAGATCATTTTGATTTTGTGTACTTTATTGATCCCCATAGGGGAAATTGAGGGCATCCACCTGGATGGATCATGACCCATTCACACAAAGGAGGGAGTGAATTAAATCAATTATACACTTGAATTGAATGTTGTGATGCCACTAACAGTAAATGGATGTTGAATAGACACATTCAATCTTGGATTGACGATTCCTGCATTTTTCAGTGTGGTTATTTTAAATTGCTTATTTTTGTCCTTTAAAACAGGGAAACAGAAGTGTGACACAAACATGGACCTCCTTCTTGACTACGGTCAGATGAGACAGCAGGAGCAGAGCAGGAGGGAGGAGCAGCTGAACTTCGCTTTGCTGCAAAGCAGACCAACACCCTTGTTGGACTGATGGGACGTGTTGTGTCTGTGCTTGAGGGACTGTAAAAAAAGTAACTATCACAGCATTGATATTTTTGTCTGTGTGTACATAATATTTCATATGTAGCAGTCTGAAGTTTTTGCACATTTTGGAAATAAAAGCTTTCTTTCCTGAAGTGTTTTTCTGCTTCTACATTGTTATCCTCACACCAAACATATTCAGGTTCAGGTTCCTTTATTTGCACCCGTAGGTAGATTTGTTTTGCAGTCAGGTGACGTCCATATTTACAAACTACAGTTACATTCAACATGAACACAAACACAGGCACACATGAAGCCGACTATAGACATGATAAAAGTGCTCAAGGCTCCACCAATCAGGACATAAGACAAAGCGATAAGAGAAAAAACATAAGAGAGAAGGGTTATATTAAAAAGTTAAAGACTTTACATTTCATATGCATGAAATATAAAGTTATTTAGGCCAATACAAATCACTATAACATTGTAGTGGTGGGAAGTGAAAGTACAAGTACTGAATTACTGCACTTAAGCTCATTTTTTCAGGTACTGGACAATATATCAGGTATTTGTGGACTTACTCATATTTTTGACAACTTTTTTTCAGATTTTTTAAAGAACAAGCAGCAACAAACTTTAAATCTATGTACTTTTTCTGTGGAAAATGTTCCAAGTTGCCAGCTTCAAAAATGATGAGTTTATCTTGTTTTGACAACGTCCCACATGACATTCTGTCAGCTCTGGACAAGATTATTTCTGGGGAAAGAACTTTGAACACTTTACAGTCTGTCTCTTGTTCCCCTACATGAATAAAACTTAAATCAGTACTTTAACCAGAAAAGATGACACAAGTACAGAAGGGTATACCTTTCACAACTCTGTAGTTTGGAGGTGCATAGAATATGCATTTATACAGTATCTTCATGTATATATGCAGTAAATCTATACATTTTTCCATGTAACCTTGTGACTGCATTATTTTAATTGCTTTTTAATCCCAGATCAAGTTTGTTTAGGGTTCAAAATGCATCATAAGTGTTAAATATATCTTGTTATACCTAACCAAGTACTGTTTATCTGTTGAAATATATATATTTACCGGCTAATATAAACCCATAACAATATGGCCCCTGGCGATCATTTTTTGGGACAGCTGATCACTTTTTGGCACGACATAACAGGCGACCTCAGTCTCGTAATGCGCCGTAACACCACCTATTACAGAAATGACATAAATATTATGTTTAAAAGTGTCGTCAATGCTCGTGCTACAGACTTTATCTAACAACGGCTGATAACTGAAATATTGATGATTACCAGTGTCCTTAAACGTAGCCGCCGTTCTCTGCCATTAAGAATAAAACTGACTTCCGGTCTGGACGCCATGGCGACTGCAGCTTAACACTGAAGCTCTCAGACCCAATCCAAGTTAACACCTTGAAAATCAAACTTAACGGATTTTTGGAGGAGTGAAAATCAAAAGACAAAATCATCATGTCTAAAGGAAAACAGAAGAAACTGAAATTCTCCAGGCCAGGACACTTATCGGCCGGAGAATCTGAACTGGAAGATCTCCGTTCAGAAGACGAGGAACTGGTGGTAGCTAACAAAAAGGTTAGCCTGAAATCACTATTTGAAGAGCTACGACGATTTCGCCGAGAGGTTACGGCCGAATTTCGAGAATTCAGAGACGAATTGAAAAGGACAAACAGCAGAGTGGACCAGGCCGAGAACTGAATCTTGGAAGCAGAGGAACGAATAAAAGTGCTCGAAGATTCTGTGCTGGACCTACGCAAAAGACAAGCATCTATAGAGGCTAAGCTAGCCAACCAAGAAGAAAGAGAGAGAAGAGACAATATAAGAATTCATGGTCTGATAGAAGGAGCCGAAAAGGGTTTTAACTCAATGGCAGAATGCGTGGAGTCTTTACTAAGAGAGAAATTGGATATTCCACAAACCACCGACTTAAACATAGAAAAGGCACACCGTTCATTAGCCGCTAGGCCAGCGGCGGAAGTGCCCCCACGTTCGGTGTTAGTAAGATTTTCCAATTTCAAAATAAAACAAGAGGTTGTAAGACTGGCTTGGCAGAAAAAAGGATTTATGCACCAGGAGAGAAAAGTCTTCGTGGAACACGATTACGCCCCAGAGGTCCTTAAAAAGCGCAGGGAATACAATGACGCAAAAAAGGTGTTAAGAGAGAAGAAACTGCGCTTTCAGACGCCATTTCCTGCGAAGTTAAGGGTCTTCTACGGTGAAGAAACATGTCTCTATAATTTGGCGGAAGAAGCAACAGCTGACATGGCGAGAAGAGGGCTCCCGGTAACGGTATTTAAACCCGCAGCAGGCCCGAGTGAGAAGATCAAAGCGCAAACATGGACAACACAAAGACCTTCAAAATCCACGGGCCAGCAGCGGGAAACCCAGCGCCAGAGCGTCGCGGATAAACTGTCCGTTTTCAGGTTGGAATAGCGACTTTTTTTTTTTTTTTTTAATCCTGCACATCCAACCCCCCTCATACAAGGTAACAAACATTAAAGGAGATGCGTATTCAGCATGTGGTAAAACATTTCATGGAACAGTCATAATATTTGAAACAAATAAGTCTTTTTAATTTAAAAAAAAAAAAAAAACTTGTTAAAATAGAAATGTGACAATAATCCACATGTTCTCCTCACACTAACAAATACTGTTTTTGCGTGAATGTTTGATGTGATGGGGGTGGGAGGTGCACACAATTTCACAGGGTATAGGCATAAAAGGAAAAAAAAAAATCATTACAAGTTCGGATTGGGTTCTGAAACTCACGTTAAAAGCATGGGACAACTTACAGGGGTAAGAGAGGGCCCTCAACACGTAACAGAGTTTGAGGAATTCCCCTCAGAGCCTTCACTCTATCAAGGCTCTTCCAGGGTCTTTAAAAAGACCTCAGCTCAGGAAGTTCTTTCGACAGTTTTTTGTTTTAAAGTTTTATACACTATGTTCTTAATGTTTTTCTTGTTCTTAATGTTCTTTCAGTTTCTGAGTAGCACAAAAGAGGGCCACCACACAGTTATACTAAACAAAACAACACAATGGAGAAACAGGGTGTAACCAAAATAATTTCATATAATGTAAAAGGAATCCTGAATCCAGTTAAAAGATCCAAGATTCTAGGCAAAATGAAAAAAGACAAAGCAGGAATAATATTTTTACAAGAAACCCACCTAACAGACGTGGAGCACAATAAACTCAGTAGACAAGGGTTTAAAATGATCTCTTCATCTTCATATAAGTCAGGGAGGAGGAGGGGAGTAGCGACATTGATATCAACCAAAATTACATTTGAAAAAAAATCAGAACACAAAGATAAAGAAGGGAGATACAGTTTGGTAACTGGGCGGCTAGAGGGAGAAGATGTCACCCTGCTGAATGTGTATGCTCCCCCAGGGGCTAACTGGAAATTTTATAAAAATGTATTTGACCTAATGATAACTAAAGCTCAAGGTTTAGTGATATGTGGTGGGGACTTCAATCTTAGACTGAATCCATACCGGGATGCTTCTGGTAATTCTCCACATCAAAATAACACCCAAAGCAGGAAGACTCGGATGCTACTAAAAGAAATGGGAATCTGTGATGTGTGGAGGGAACTCAACCCCAGTGTAAAAGACTATACATTTTATTCAACTCCACATTCATCTTACTCAAGGATTGACTATTTTTTTATGTTTAATAGAGACATTGGAAGAGTAGAAACATGTAAAATAGGACTGATGGATCTCTCTGACCACAGTCCGATCTACATGGACTTAAATATCCAAAAATACACAAATAATACATTTTCTTGGAGGTTAAATTCAAATGTCCTGAAAGGACCATTGAAAGATGAATTGGAATCAGATATTCTCAGATATTTGGAAGAAAACGATAATGGAGAAGTATCCCCTTTAATACTGTGGGATGCATGCAAAGATGTAATAAGAGGAAAGATTATTGCAAAACTGGCAACCCAAAAGAAACTAAGACAAGAAAAACTATCCACATTAGAGTCAGAACTTAGGAACCTAGAAAAAGAACACAAAGGCAACACTCATTCTACTGACTCGCTCAAGATTAAGGAAATTAAAAACCAAATAAATGAGATCTACACAATAGAAATCCAGAAGAAACTTACATTTTTGAAACAAAAATACTATGAAGCAGGCAGTAAATCGGCAAAATTGCTAGCCTATAAATTGAGGAAACATCAAACAGAAAGAGCAATCTACAAAATCAGAGACCCAGTATCAAAGGAAATAAAATTCAGAATTCAGGATATTCTTAAAAGCTTCGAGAATTACTATAAGAACTTATATTCCCACAAAAAACATAAAAACGCATCCGAGGCATTCCTAAACACATTAAACCTTCCCCAACTTACGGAGTCACAAAATATAACACTACTGTCAGAAATACAACCTAAAGAATTGGAAAAAGCAATTATGAAACTTAAAGCTAACAAATCCCCAGGAGCTGATGGCTATACAGCAGAGTGGTACAAAACCTTTAAACAGCAACTATCTCCTCTCCTCCTGAAAACATTTAATTATGTCCTCCACACAGGGGAAATCCCCCCTCCTGGAGAGAAGGGGTCATTGCAGTTATACCTAAACCTGAAAAGGATAAACTAGAGTGCTCCAACTACAGACCAATCAGTGTACTAAATCAGGACTATAAGCTTTTTACCATTATCCTTGCCAAAAGGTTAGAAAATATACTGACAGACCTAATTCATTTAGACCAAACAGGTTTTATAAGACAAAGACAGACACAAGACAACATTCGACGCACTTTACACATAATTCATCATATAAAAAAATATAACTTAAATGCAGTCATATTGGGACTAGATGCTGAAAAAGCATTCGATTCGGTTGACTGGTCTTTCCTATATAGAATCTTATCCAGTTTCAATTTTCATAACTTCATTAGAACTATACAGGCATTATATAAAAAAACAACAGCTAAAATAAGGATTAACGGTAATTTATCATCATCTTTTGAGCTGGAAAGAGGATGTCGTCAGGGCTGCCCCCTGTCTCCACTGCTCTTTGCAATCTTCATAGAACCTCTGAGCCAATGGATAAGACAAAATCAAAAAATTCAAGGTATTACACTTGGTCAGAAGGAACATAAAATAGCACTCTTTGCTGATGACATTTTAATATACCTAGGGCAGCCGGACACTTCTTTACCAGAACTAACCTCAGTTTTTTCAGAGTATGGAGATTTATCGGGGTACAAATTAAACATGCATAAAACCCAAATTTTAACATTCAACTATGACCCAAATCATTATTCACTAAGCAAACTCAAAACTAACTGGGAGTCGGAATCTATGAAATATCTGGGGGTCAATATCCCGAAACAACTCAACAAAATTATATCACTAAACTATGATCCACTGGTGACAAAAATAAAATCTGACCTAGCAAGATGGAATATGATACCATTCTTGGGTACTGCACAAAGAATTGAAGCAGTCAAAATGAATATACTTTCACGTCTTCTATACCTTTTCCAAACAATACCAGTAGAACCTCCCAAAAAAACATGGCAGGAGCTGGACAGAAGGATCTCAAGATTCATATGGCAGGGCAAGAGACCTAGAATCAGATATAGAACCCTACAGCTAAACAAAGACAAAGGTGGGCTCGCGCTGCCAAATATCAGGGACTACTTTAAAGCTGCACAAATTAAAACTTTAGTAGAGATATGTAACCCAGTCTACACTGCACAATGGAAGGAGATCGAATGCCAAATAACAAGTGACATCCCCCTACAGGCGATAATAGGGAACAATGCCTTACCTAAGCTTTTGAATAACACTAACCCGTGGATAGAGACCCCGCTAAAAATTTGGTTTAAGATAGTCAGAGAGAATCAAACTAAAGAGCCCTATCGACTTCTGCAATGGATTGCCTATGATCAAGACTTTACTCCTAATAAAGCAGACACCAGATTTAAAAAATGGAAGGAGAAAGGGCTGATAAAATATTACGATTTTTTTAAAGGGCAAATTTTAAGAAGTTTTGAAGATTTGAAAAAACAAGGCCTAATAAATCAAGACCTTTACAGGTTCTTCCAGCTTAGACACCACATAAACAATATACTTAAAAAGGAGGATTTGGAAAGAGCCCAGTCAGGTGTTCTGAAGGTCTTCTTAATGGCATATAAAGGGATCCCAGGGATCAGATACATTTCTAAAATATACCAAGGTCTTCAAGACTTAAAAGGAGACAACACATCATATATAAAAGAGAGATGGGAAAAAGAGGGGAATTTCACTTTACAACTGGAAATATGGGAAAAGCTAAATAAACAGCAATGGAAAAGTACCTCATCCCTGCAGTGGAGAGAATTTGGATGGAAAAACTTGGTAAGATTTTTCAGAACACCTGCACAAAACAAATTTACCCATAAGGGGTTGAACTGTTGGCGCCTGTGTGGTGAAAAGACTGCAAATCATTTTCATGTGTTTTGGTCATGCCCAGTTATCCACCAATATTGGACCAATGTACAGATAATATTGGGGAAAATATTCAAAATATCAGTTCCCTTTTCTTTTGTAACTTTGTATTTGGGTTTACTACCGGACTCACTGGAAAGATGAGGAGAAAAGTACTTATTCAATGTTTTAATATTGGCAAGCAAAAAAGCTCTAACTAAAAAATGGATGTTGAAGGACTGTCCTACACCTGAAGATTGGATTAACGTGATTCAAGACATTTACTCGATGGAAAAGTTGACATTCGCACTGAGACAGGACATGGATGGGTTCATGAACTTTTGGCAACCCTGGATCGCATATGTGTCTTCCATTAGATCTAATCTTTGACAAATACCATTTCAATAATGGTTCCGCTCTTTGTTCCAACGCTACTCAGATGCTCTTTTACCTTTATTTACTTACTTTTTCTTTTTGTTTGTTTTTTGCTGGTTTGTTTGTTTTTTTTTTTTTTGTTTTTTTTTTTTCTCTTTAATTTCACTTTTTCTTTCACTTTAAAAAAAAAGGGGGTGTTGTAAGAATTATTCTTCCAATGTTGTCAGATATCAGAAAATAAGGGAACATGTGATGAAAATGTAAACAATGCATTGCTGTAACGACCTGTATACCCTTTACAAAAACTTAAATAAAAAGAATAAAACTGTTTTTGGATGGTAATACAGGTTTGGAATAAAAGCAGCGCTCCCAAAGAGACAGCAAGCTCCTACATGTTGACAAGCTAGCGCTGCTACTTCTTCTTCTTCTCTCGGTTACTGGCGGATAGCAAACAAGTGAGAGGTGCATACCGCCACCTTCCGTCTTCTCTGGTGTTCTGCGGGGGTTGGGCGCTTCACAGTACGTAATGACGTAGCCCTGACGTAATCCCCGACTAGCTCCATATCGGTGGAAAACCAACTGGTTCTTATGAGCCACTCTAGAAGAACTGGTTAAGCACTAGCACCAGCCCCAGAACCAAACTAGCACTGGAACCGGTTTGGTGGAAAGAGGCCCTCTGACCACCTGGTGGAGCTGCAGCACCTTGTAAAGCAGCAGATTCTTCACGTCTTTCTTGATTGATTTTATTTATTTGAACATTCAGACAAAAAGAAAAAATGAATTTAAAACAAAAATCAAAACCAAAAAATAAAATGTTCAAAAGGAGTGGGAAGAAGCCAACGCTTATATAGTCCCACCCCTTCTCCATTCCAATAAATTATGATATTTACCTCCGCCAGGCCGCAGGCCAGGAGGTAATTTTTTTGCCAGCGTTTGTTTGTCTGTTTGTCTGTCTGTTGGTTAGCAAGATAACTCAAAAAGTTTTGGACGAATTTTGATGAAACTTTCAGGTGTTGTTGGAAATGGTACAAGGAAGAACTGATTAAATTTTGGGGGTGATCCGGATCACCGTCTGGATACAGGAATTTTTTAAAGGATTCTTTAACATTGTGAGATAGGGCCATTTTCAACATGTGTGCAGGCGCAATGGAGGGCGCTGGTCATCGTGTCTGACGAACACAAACTCTGCGTTCTTCAAAGTTTTAGGCACAAAAGCACGCGGAAAACAGTGGTGGGCCGGGCCCGGCAGCGTGCTTATGTTTGTGCTACGCTGCAAAAGCTGAGACGGGCAGCTGTCCGGCGCGGGATTATTTGGCAGAAATTCCCCGGGCAGCCATAGTGGCTGCGCAAAAGCATGCTCTCTGCCAGGGAAGCTCCCAAATCCTCTTTTGCCGCGGAGCGCAACCCCAATGTAAAACCCACGGCAACCTGTCTACTCAATTTGCATCCGTCAGTGAAGCCCTGAGTGCTGCTTTCAGTGATCTATGAAAACGCTCGCATAACCCATTGGCCTGTGGGTTGTACGCGGTTGTGCGATGAATTGCAATGCCCGCAGCCTGGGAGTTTGCAGATGGACGAGATGGACACAACAGCAACACTTGAGTTTATTACCTCCGCCAAGGAGGTAATGCTTTTACTACTGAACCATTAATCCTATCATTGTGAATCCAATTGCTAGTCATATGTTTTCATGGTCAAGGAATCTGAAAACGTACACACAAACACTGTATGGGGGGAACTGTGGCGCTTGGCCGAGGTCTGCGCTCTCCGAGTGCTTTTCTAGTCTAGTCATCATTCACCCTTGGCCGGGGGATCCTGGGTTCGATCCCAGCCCCTGACAAACAGTGATCTGTGTGGAATTTGCATGTTCTCCCTGTGTCTGTGTGGGTTTACTCCGGGATTTCTCTGGTTCCCTCCCACATGCCAAAAACATGCAAGTTGGGTTAATTGGCATCAAACTGGGGATTCTAAATTGTCCTTAGGTATGACTGTGAGAGTCAATGGTTGTCTGTCTCTCTGTGTTGCCCTGTGATGGACTGGCGATCTGTCCAGGGTGGACCCTGCCTCTTGCCCAAAGATGCTGGGATAGGCTCCAGCCCCCCCGCGACCCGAAAAGGATTAAGTGGAAGAAGATGAATGAGTGAGTGATGCGTAGTCATCATTCATCCCACAATTACACTCATTATACAACACTGTGGGTGACCCCCACAGCCTTCGGGTCAGCCAGAGCGCTCAGCTGGAGCAATTAGCAGAACAGTGAGATGTATGGACTGATATCAATAGGGTGAGAGGAATTCCGGTGCCAGTAATCCTGCTATTGATATGTGTGACTCTAATGCAAATGTCCATGCCTTCCTGCTGTTTACTGTGATGCTAATATGCCATGCATGCATTGTGTAGCTGGGTATATAAGTCAACTGCATATCTCTTGCTCTCTTACTCTCTTTTTGATCACACGCATTGCCTGTTTGCTGACTAGAGACACAGGGCTCGCTCCAGCGTGCTCCCACAGCGCTGGGGTGAACTCTCGTGATGGAGGATGGATAAAACACCCTTTTAAACTTCAGTTCGCCGTGTCCGCCTGCACTTATTCCGTGCCTCCACAACACCATAATATACGTATAATACACCTTATAATTAAATTATGCAATAGAAATGATACAACAATGATAGTGTAGCAGACACAAAATGCATATTGTAGAGAGTAGAGACTTGAGTGAGTCAGACAGCGTCTCAGTCAGGAAGCAGAGGGTAAACAGGGGACGGGGGGGGGGGTTAAGGGTGAATGTATTGTGATGTTGGATGTCATGCAGTGTGATGTGGAATGTCACGCAGATGTGAGATGAGCGGTGGGGATATAAAGGAGAACCGTGCCTGAATGCTTTCATGCTTTTCTGTGTATGAATGATGAGAGAGAGTTCATAAACTTCGTCTGTTCGTAAACTGGCCTCATCATTTCCACACTCTCCACAATAGTTTATATTGACAGTAATACCAACATCTAATAAGAATTGTAATAATAATAAATAAATACTTCTGGTATTTTAATATAATTACAGACAATATTATCATCATCATAATCACCATATATACCACCATATACCCCACATGGCTTACAATACTGAGGCACAATAAGTAGCCATATAATAATAATATAACAGGTAGCCACATGGTCGTTACAACAACAACAGTAATAATAACTAGAAAAGCACTCGGAGAGCGCAGACCTCCGCCAAGCGCCACAGTTCCCCCCATACAGTGTTTAACATCATAAATATTAATCCTCCATTTATTTTGTCTAACTTTATAGATTCCTTGACCATGAAAAAAATGCCATTCACAAGTGGCATATATTAGCTATACTGTGATGCTTGTTGCGTGTTTATAGCTTCATTTGTTCTTTTAAAAATTTCAAAGGTTCCATATTTTTTAATTTTTTTGCATCATTATTCAGATTTATTCCATTTCCTTAGGTCTTAAATGTCTTGTAGAAGCTGTTGAAAACTTGTCCTGTATTATGCAAATTACAGTGATTCCCGTTTTGGAAATCCCAATAAGTAAAAAAAATTCCTGGATCCAGACGGTGATCCGGATCACCACCAAAATAAGAATAACAATAAGATTGTTCCACGTAAACGTGTCAAAATATATCCCAACAACAAACCATGGGTTACAAAATCAGTTAAATTCTGCTTACAGAGGAAAGCACTTGCCTTTAAACAGGGGTCTGTTTCTGAGCTACAGGTTGCCACAAAGGAGCTGAAGTCCGAAATTTTATGAGCAAAACAGAATTATAAAACAGAGTTGGAAAGCAAGATGGCAACAAAGAAACTTGGTTCAGCCTGGGCCAGTATGAAAACTATTGCAGGCCTTCAGAGCACATATATTTCATTACATTTTCAATAAGTCCTTACAGACACAACATGTGCCTAAGATCTGGAAAGAAGCCGTGGTTGTTCCAGTTCCAAAATCCAGCTGTCCTAAAACGGTAAACGACTTTAACCCCTTGCACTCCGGTCAATTTCCCTAAAAACGCCAAAAAATAACGTGCCCAAAGTAAATCGAAAGCTGTTCTTCAACCCTTTGCAGCATCTTCATGGGGTTGGTCTCATTTAAAAGAAAACACTTTGAATTTTTTGGCAAAACAGTCATAATCTCTCTAAGTGCTCCGGCCACTGAGTTACAGTCATCTAAACGTACTGAACTTGAAGAAAATAAATTTGGCCTGGGTGTTTTTTTGGATACAAATGCTTGCAAATAACACACAGCTTCAGATCCGGGCTGGAAAATGCAACAGAAATGTAGAACTAAGTGTTATCCAGCTGAGGTCAAAATTTTGTAACAATACCACAAAAAATGAATATATTACACAGCTTTTTCCTCAGGTTGTTCCCAGGCGTTTTTGAACTGTGCCAAATTGTGCCAAATGGCACAGTTTGGAAAAACGTCTGTAACTTTTGAATGATTCAATATAGAAGCTTCATCTTGGGCTCTAATGAAAGGTGATACTCAGGGCTGTGTGTGTGTTTGTGTGTGTGTGGGGGGGGGGGGGTTGTCCCCCCCCTCGCTACAGAGGACGGACATCGGCCATCGCTACATGACGGAATAGTCACGTGGCGACCGCGGCGCAATCACCGCGGCTCCCCCCCCCTCGCTACAGAAGAGTAGCGGGGGGGGGGTTCACGGTCCGGACGCGGCGCACGACCTGTGTACCGCGGCGCACGAACTTCAGACTTCGTGCGCCGCACAGTTGTAATTTACTGATCGGTCAAAAGTCATTTTTGATTACAATTTTCAGGGATAAAGAATAATTTAGCTTATAACACCTTACCTCTTCACAGTAGTGTCCTGGCGAACTTCTCTTCCTCATTGTCAGACGAATGAGACGCTGGTCCCTTGTTACGGACTCGTGATTCTGGTCTCGGCGTCCCGGTCAAAACATAATTCCATTATTGCGGTTTTGGCGAATGATTTACGACCTTCGTCGTCGGCCTCCGTCGGTCTATGATGACCATAGAAGAGAATCCTAAATGTCTATTCTGCTCGAATAAAAAAAAATAAAAAATAAAAAAAAAAGCACCACCTGTGACTGAAGAGGCCGATGCGCGAATGGCTGTCCCTGTCACACAGGTAGCACTTGTGGGTGGTCTCCGTGCTGCTGGGTCTGTGACGGTTCTTCCTGCGGGTCCTTTTTTTTGATCTGCTGCAGCAGTCTGTCTTCACCCAGCCTTACAAAAAACAGCTCACAAATTTCTGTGCTTCAATTGGCTCGCTGCATTCACAGCGTTGGTAGGCGGGTCCTTCTTGCTAGGTTTTCAGTCATTGGTTCTTCAAGGTTTCAGAAACCCAATTCAAGGCTCTTATTAGTCGAATAAGAGGTCAGTCATATCTGATCTGTTTGCGGCTGTGTCTGTAGTGGAAGAACTTTTTTTTTTTTCAGTGCGCGCTTGGAGGCAGCACCCTCGTGCGTCCTAGAGCACACGAGGGCGCACGAGAGCGCCCTCGTGCGCTCTGGGACGCAGAGACGTGCCCGTCCGCAGTACACCGGAGTGCAAGAGGTTAAACCAGTTGCTTTGACTTCAATTTTAATGAAAATTTTTGAAAAACTGGTCAGATGTGAGGTCCTAAGGCAGACTGAGCATGCATTGGATCCTCTGCAGTTTGCCTATAGGCCTCACAGAGGAGTGGAGGATGCCACTGTCACTCTGTTTAACATGCTTTTTAAACATCTGGATTTTAATGGGACACACGCCAGGCTTTTATTTGTGGACTTTTCCTCTGCCTTTAATACAATCCAACCTCATATCTTAGTTGAAAGGCTCCTGCAACAATTTGATTTGAACAATAATCTGGTGGGTTGGATTCTGGATTTCTTAACCAACAGGACGCAGAGAGTAAGGGTCAATGATACATTGTCTGACCTAAAGTGCTCTTCTACTGGCTCTCCTCAGGGGTGTGTGTTGTCACCACTACTCTTCATCCTGTACACAAACATGTGTTGGAGCAGACATGAGAGCAGACACATTATAAAGTATGCTGATGACTCAGTTATTGTCAGTCTCCTCCAGGATGGTGAGAGTGGCCACGGCCCAGTAGTTGATAATTTTGTTCACTGGTGTGAGGATTCCTACCTGCAGCTGAATATGACAAAAACTAAAGATATGATTATTGACTTTAGGAGGAAAACTCCCAGGCACAAAGTCACCGTACTAAAAGGCCAGACCACTGAATGTGTACAATCCTACAAATATCTTGGGACGATTATTGATAGTAATTTAAACTTTGAAGTGAACTGTGAAAGGGTGTGCAAAAAGGGTCAGCAACATTTGCATTGCTTGAGAAAACTTGCACGCTTCCAAGTTGACCGAACCATAATGACAATGTTTTATCGGGCTTTTATTGAATCTGTTTTATCCTTTTCTTTAGTGTCATGGTTTGGTCAGATAAAACTGAAACAGAGGAAATCCTTGGATCAGGTAGTTAGATGGTCCAGTCGTTTGCTTGGTGAGTCACAGCTGAGCCTGACATCCCTGTACACCAGACAAGTACAGAGGATGGCTACTGTGGCTTATATTAATCATATATTCCATACCTACATATGTATAGACTTATTAGAGTGTTTAGTGATTACATATGTGGAATGACCTAACGCCTATGAACAGGACAAGAAGTCTCAACCGCCAGCGAGGATCAAAGAGCAGACGGAGTCGCAGCGGTGGAGACCGGATCGATCTCCCTGACCACCCAGGGTCAGGTGGAGGAGACGGAGGACAATGGAGGGGGGGATTCTGTTAATGCGGGATGTCAGCTTTGATATGCAATGTCTTTTGTTGAGTGTGGGTATAAGTATGAAGGTCTGACTGCATTCGACCTCTTATTCTGCTTCTGCACCGAGATGAGATGTTAGGGAGGTGAAGCTGATATTAAACTTTGATTTATAAAGCCATATCGCTTCTTCATTTCTAACTCCCTACACTGGTGATCAGATGTGAGGATGGAACAGAGACGTTCTCCCGCGATTAACTCATCAGAGGCGACCCAGGCAAGCGCCGGCGCCCATGCAGACAGGGGAACGGATGGAAGACGTTCCCCCATGACAGAAGCTACAGAGAGGGCTCAACCGAGCACCATCCCCAGCCCCGCCGGGAGAGCAGAAGAAAGGCACTCTCACTCGGCAGACACATCAGGGACGGCCCACACAAGTGCCGTCACCGTCAAGCTGCCAGAATTCTGGCAAGAAGACCCGAGCTCGTGGTTCCAGCAAGCTGAGGCTCAGTTTGCTCTGGCGGGCATAACGGCAGACGAGACGAAGTTCTACCACATCGTCGCCAAACTCGACGCTGCCACGTCAAGATATGCGCGGAGCATAATCCAACAGCCGCCCGCCCATGACAAATACAGGGAACTTAAGGCGACCATCGTCGAGAACTTCGTCCCCTCAGCCGAGGAGAGAGCAGAGAAGATCCTGGCGATCTACGGCCACAAAGGATGCAGACCCAAGGCCCTCATGGAGGACATGCTGCAGCTCAAGGAAGAGGACAACGACAACTTCCTCTTCCAACACATCTTCCTCAGCACTCTGCCGCCACACATGAGAGAGACGCTGGTCAACATGCGGTGCAGCACCCAGCAAGGTTTCCGCGCGCTGGCCCAAGAAGCGCAGCGGCTCATCAACGCCTGCGGGGAACAGATGGCCACAGCAGCATCCGCAGATCTCAGCGCGGAAGCCCAGAGCAGCGGAGAACCACAGGCAACCGAGCAGAGCCCGCCCACTATGGTGGCAACACAACCAAGGCGCAGCAAGCGGAACGACATCTGCTATTACCACCACCGTTTTGCCGAGAGGGCATACAAATGCGTGCCCCCCTGCAAATTCAAAAAGTTCGGGAAACGCCAAAACCGAGAACCGTTAACAGCCGCGGCTCTCGGCGAAAAAAATAAGCTACTTTATGTGACTGACGGACACACCAGGAGACAGTTCCTGATCGACACCGGAGCCCAGCTGAGTTTTATGACCCCTTCCCACGCAGACCGGGCCATGGGTCCCCAGGGAAATGGAGCGATGGCAGCCAACGGCTCGATCATCGACACCTTCGGTGAAAGGAACCTGCCTCTTTGCATCCACGGCCGCAACTATAGATGGACATTTATTGTAGCGGCGGTGAGTTTTAACTTGTTGGGCGCTGATTTTTTGTGTGCACATGGGTTGTTAGTCGATCTAGCAAATAGGCGCTTGGTTAATGCACTGTCATTTTGTTCTATCCCCTGCTCAGCTCGAGTTTCTCCACCACCCGTGCAGGCCAGCGTCACAACAGCAGGAGGTAAGTTTGACCAACTCCTTACCCAATTTCCAGCACTCACAGTTCCAAAATTTTCAGCGACAGTAGCGAAACACGGGGTTGAACACTTCATCCCCACAACAGGCCCACCCGTGTTCGCCAAAGCTCGGCGCTTAGACGCGACCAAGCTCGCCATAGCACGGGACGAGTTTGCCACCCTGGAAAAATTAGAATCAGAATCAGAATCAGAATCAGGTTTATTGCCATTGTTCATGTAGTACACAAACTAGGAATTTGTCTCGGTACAATGCTGCAACATTAAACATGATAAGATAAGAGAAATAAACTATACATGTAATAAAGTGTAGGATAAGATTAAGTGATACTGGTCAACAGTTAAAATATATATTAGCCAGCAGCAGATACTGTGGAGAACTATATAGTGCAGTCGGTAATGCAGGAAGAAAACAGTGATGATTGACATGAGTCTGGTTGAGCTGCTGTACATGGTGCACGAGAGTCAATAAGTCACTTAGTGTTCAGCAGTCTAATGGCAGAGGGGAAGAAGCTGTTCATGTGACGGGAGGTTTTAGTCTGGATGGACCGAAGTCTTCTACCAGAGGGGAGGGGGGCAAACAGTACGTGACCAGGGTGTGAGGGATCGGCTATGATCCGGCCAGCACGCCTCCGGGTCCTGGAGATGTACGGATCCTGGAGAGATGGGAGCTTGCAGCCGATCACCTTCTCAGCAGTGCGCACGACGCGCTGCAGCCTTAGTCTGTCCCTGGCAGTGGCTCCTGCGTACCACACGGTTATGGAGGTGGTGAGGATGGACTCGATGATGGCTGTGTAGAACTGCACTAACATCTTGGTGGGTAGCTTGAGCTTCCTCAGCTGCCGCAGGAAGAACATCCTCTGCTGGGCTTTTTTGATGAGTGAGCTGATGGTCAGCTCCCATTTGAGGTCCCTGGTGATGGTAGTGCCTAGGAAGCGGAAGGAATCAGCAGTGGTGATGGGAGAGCCTGAGAGGGTGAGGGGGGGCAGAGGAGTAGTGACTTTCCTGAAGTCTACAATCATCTCCACTGTCTTCAGAGTGTTCAGCTGCAGGTTGTTATTGCTGCACCAGGACGCCAGCTGGGCCACCTCTCTCCTGTAGGCGGACTCGTCGCCGTTGGAGATGAGCCCGATGAGGGTGGTGTCGTCCGCAAACTTGATCAACTTGACAGACTGGTGGCTGGAGGTGCAGGAGTTGGTGTAAAGGGAGAAGAGTAGGGGGGAAAGTACACAGCCCTGGGGTGATCCGGTGCTGATGCTAGTATAGTCTGAGACAGTCTTTCCCAGCCGCACATGCTGCCTCCGGTCCGTCAGGAAGTCGATGATCCACCTGCAGAGGGAGTCAGGCACGTTGAGCAGGGACAGCTTGTCCCGGAGCAGAGCGGGGCAGATGGTGTTGAATGCGGAGCTGAAGTCCACAAACAGGATCCTGGCGTAGGTTCCCGGGGAGTCCAGGTGCTGCAGGATGGAGTGGAGGGCCAGGTTGACTGCATCGTCTACAGACCTGTTGGCTCGGTAGGCAAACTGCAGCGGGTCCAGGAGAGGGGTGGTGATGGACTTGAGGTGGGACAGGACCAGGCGCTCAAAGGACTTCATGACTACAGAGGTGAGCGCTACAGGTCTGTAGTCATTAAGTCCAGTGATCCGTGGCTTCTTGGGGACAGGGATGATGGTGGAGGATTTGAGGCAGGACGACACGTGGCATAACTTAAGGGAGGTGTTAAAAATGTCTGTGAATACAGGAGCCAGCTGTTTCGCACAGAGTCTCAGGGTGGAGGGAGACACGCCGTCTGGGCCGGGGGCCTTGCGCGGGTTCAGTCTGGAGAACTGTTTGAGCACATCCTGCTCACTGATGATAAGGGGAGGGGGGGAGGAGGGGGGGTGCCTTAAATGAAGTAGGGAATGTGGAGGCTGTGGAGCTGGAGGGAGGGGGGGAGTTGGACACAGATGACGAGGTGTCAAAACGGGCATAGTGTTGGGACAGTCTTTGACAAAGGGCTTTGTCATCCTGACCTTTAGGAGCCTTAGGTCGATAGTTGGTGATTTGCCTCAGTCCTCTCCACACGGAAGCCGAATCATTAGCAGTGAACTGCTGCTGGAGTCTCTCTGAGTACACAGATTTAGCCCTCTTCAGCTCTCTGTTAAACCGGTATTTAACCTCCCTGTAGCAGTCCCTGTCTCCACTTTTCAGCGCTGCTTCCTTCTCCTTCCTGATCTGTCTGAGCTTAGCTGTGAACCAGGGTTTGTCATTAGAGTAACTCACCCTGGTGCGTGATGGAAGAATGTTCTCTTCACAAAAGTGGATATATGAGTTCACAGTGTCCGTGTACTCATCCAGATCATGCGTGGCTCCTTTAAGCATGCCCCAGTCAGATATTTCCATGCACGTTTCCAGCTTCTCCTCAGCATCACTGGTCCGTATAGTATAGTATAGTTATGGTGCCGTAATTAGGCATTATTAGACGCTCGAAAAGCCCCTGGGCATCGCCACTCCACATGGTCCCGAAAACTGACGGTTCTTGGAGACCTTGCGGCGATTACCGCAGACTAAACAATGCGACAGCGCATGACTGCTACCCAATTCCTCACATCCAAGATTTTTCACTACATCTGGCGGGTGCGCGCATTTTTTCTAAAATAGACCTAGTCCGTGGCTATCACCAAGTCCCCGTTCGAGCGGAAGACATTCCTAAAACGGCTGTAATAACCCCTTTCGGTCTTTTTGAATTTTTGCGGATGCCGTTCGGCCTCAAAGGCGCTGCTCAAACCTTTCAGCGTATGATGGACGCGGTATTACGCGACCTCCCCTTCGTGTTCGTCTACCTCGACGATATGCTGGTAGCCAGCCCGTCAGAGGAAGAACACGAACAACACCTCACTACAGTTTTTCAGAGACTAGAAGAGCACGGGTTGATAATCAACCCAGTCAAATGCAAATTCAGCGTGTCACAAATTGATTTTTTTGGACACAGAATTTCACCGAAGGGGGCAGTCCCATTGCCAGACAAAGTCTGCGCGGTAAAAAATTTTCCACGACCACAAATGGTCAAATCGCTGCAAGAATTTTTGGGAATGGTGAATTTTTACAACCGTTTCCTCCCCCGCGCAGCTCAACTCATGCAGCCCCTGTATGCCGCGCTCAGAAAACAAAAGCCTTCCAATGCGGTCGAATGGACCCCGGAGCGCGAACACGCCTTCGCGGAAGTAAAAAGTGCTCTAGCGAATGCCACATTGTTGGTTCACCCCGATCCCTCGGCCCGCATAGCGTTAACCACAGACGCTTCAGACCTGGCCATAGGGGCAGTCGTGGAGCAACATGTTGGCGGAACCTGGCAACCTTTAGCATTTTTTAGCAAATCTTTAAACCAAACCGAGCGTAAATACAGCACTTTTGACAGGGAGCTGCTAGCGCTTCATTTATCCATCCGCCACTTCCAGTTCTGGTTAGAAGGGCGGCGCTTCACGGCTTTTGTAGACCACAAACCGCTCACTTTTGCAATGGCTAAAATTTCAGAACCATGGTCAGGCAGGCAACAAAGACAGCTAGCTGCAATTTCAGAGTTCACCACAGACATTCGACATGTGGCAGGCAAACTTAATGTGGTAGCAGACTGCCTCTCTCGCGCTGTGACATCGTCAGAGCACGAGGAGACAGATTATACTACCTCAGCCGCAGAACTCTTCGCCAACGCGGACGCGTACGCGGCCCCGATTCAAGTAGGGATAGATTAAGCAGCCATGGCAGAGGAACAAAGCAGTGACGCGGACATGTGCGCGCTCCTGTCTGGACCAACAGGGTTAAGACTGGAGGAAAGGGGTTTACGTGACGGTGTACCCCCCCTAATCTGCGACGTGTCAACTGGCTGACCTCGCCCGGTAGTCCCAGCCGCATGGCGCCGCCGCATTTTCGACTCGGTTCACTCCCTCGCGCACCCCTGGGGTGCGCGCCTTGGTTAAAATGGTCGCTGAAAAGTTTGTTTGGCCGGGCCTGCGCAAAAATGTAAAGGAATGGGCAAAAACTTGCATGTCTTGTCAGCGCGCCAAAATACACAAACACACAAAAGCCCCTCTAGAGCCTTTTCAAATCCCAGCCAGAAGGTTTGACCACATTCATGTCGACCTCGTGGGACCACTACCTTCGTCTCAGGGTTTCACACACCTGTTAACAATGATAGACCGTACTACGCCCTGGCCGGAGGCGGTCCCTTTGGCGTCAACCACAGCCGCAGAAGTCGCTCGCGTTTTTTTAACAAACTGGGTGGCACGTTTCGGCGTCCCATCGGACATCACGTCCGATAGGGGGCCTCAATTTGTCTCAGAGCTTTGGTCAGCCATGGCCAGCAGCTTAGGAGCGACAATTCACCGCACCACCGCTTATCACCCTCAGGCTAATGGGTTATGCGAGCATTTTCACAGATCTTTAAAGGCCGCCCTCAGGGCCTCACTAACGGATACAGATTGGGTGAATAAACTTCCCTGGGTTTTATTGGGGTTGCGTTCTGCGCCTAAAGAGGATCTAGACGCCTCCCCAGCAGAATTAGTTTTTACACAACCTCTCAGACTCCCAGGTGAGTTTTTACCAGAGAATCCAGAGCCTGGGCATCTTCCAGCCCTGAGGTTCTTAGGCAGCACCGGACCGGACACACTCCCCGGACCGGCACATCACTCTTTTCCACGGGTTTTTGTCCCCCAAGCTTTAAAAAACGCCAAGTTCGTTTTTGTTAGACACCAAGCTTTAAAATCAACCCTCCGTCCACCATACGACGGACCATTCAGAGTGCTGGAACCTGGTGATAAGCATTTTGTGCTTGATTTAGGGGACAGAAAAGAAACAGTCAGCATTGACAGACTTAAACCTGCTTTCTTATTGAGAGACGAACCTGCACGGGTGGCGAGAGCACCTCGGCGGGGTAGAACCCCCCAAGAAAAAAAACTCAGCCCCCCTGCAGGGAACAAATAACCACTCTCCTCCCCAAGCTGCAGATTCCTTACAGGAGGGTCCCACCAGGACGCCAAAGCGGACCTACAGCAGATTCGGGAGAAGATTAAAACCCAGACGGCACAGGGACTGATGCAAATTGACCAAGTGTTGTTAACTATGTTATCAGATTGTGCCGTGACAGTTTTAAGGCTGATTTGTGATATTACTATACTGTTATGGTTACCACTGAATTCTCTACAGGAGCATGACTGCTGGAAAGATTCTTCCTTGTTTTCCCTGTCAAGAGGTTTAACAGTATAATATGTCATAGAGATTATCTTAAACTGTAAACTTAATTGGATTGTCCATTTCTTAGTCGTTTGGGGGGGGGGGGCTGTGGCTTATATTAATCATATATTCCATACCTACATATGTATAGACATATTAGAATGTTTAGTGATTACATATGTGGAATGACCTCACGCCTATGAACAGGACAAAGAGGTCTCAACTGCCAGCGAGGATCAAAGAGCAGACGGAGTCGCAGCGGTGGAGACCGGATCAATCTCCCTGACCACCCAGGGTCAGGTGGAGGAGACGGAGGACAATGGAGGGGGGATTATGTTAATGCGGGATGTCGGCTTTGATATGCAATGTCTTTTGTTGAGTGTGGGTATAAGTATGAAGGTCTGACTGTGCTCGACCTCTTATTCTGCTTCTGCACCGAGATGAGACTTGTTAGGGAAGTGAAGCTGATATTAAACTTTGATTTATAAAATCACATTGCTTCATCATTTCAAGCTCCCTACATAGGCTCCTCTTGGCAAAGTAAATCTGTTTTGGCACAGTAAGGGTGACAGATCCCTGTTCTGTTTGCCTAGCTGCCTGACAGGACAAAAGGAAAAAGAAAGGGGAAAAAAAATGGCTAAAACAACATGGCTAAAAACAACTACAGCCGGCATGAGCTCCTTACGATTGGAGTTTCATGCAAGCAGAATGTTACAGCCGAGTTTGTTTGATTGCATGACATACCGGCGTTTATAGCGAGGGGACCGGGCGCTCCGTGGATTACCATCCCAGAGAGGAGGCGGCGGCGGCGGAGGAGAGAGAGGAGACAGAAGCGGGGATGCCGGGCCAGGGCGCTAGCTAGACTACGGCGGCAGCCACACAGACCACCGCTACCGAGTCTCTTCATCTCAAACGTCAGAGCACTCCTGAACAAGATGGATGAGCTGAGGCTGCAGATAACAACAAAACCGATAAGGGATAGTTGCATTCTGCTGATCATCGAGACTTGGCTTCAACCATCCATCCCGGACAATGCTATGGAGCTAGCAGGCTACACCGTACAGTGGCATGACAGAACAAGGGACTCCGGGAAGACTAGAGGAGGTGGGCTCTGCATGCACATTAACAACAGCTGGTGCACAGACACGGCGATTGTAGACAGTCACTGCTCCTCAGACTTGGAATATGTGACTGTAAAATGTAGACCCTTCTATTTAACGAGAGAATTCACCATTGTCATGGTAACCACTGTATACATTTCACCTGATGCTAGTGCTAATGAATATTTATATGACAGTCTGAGCAAACAGCAGAGTTTACATCCTGAGGCTGTGCATATTGTAGCAGGGGATTTTAATCATGTGGACTTGAAAAAGGTGCTCCCCAAGTTCCATCAGCATGTTAATTGTGCTACTAGGGGAGCAAATACACTTGATAAACTGTATTCCAACATCAAGCACGGGCTGCACGGTGGTACAGCGGTTAGCACTGTGGCAGTACAGTTTTACCCTCGACCAGAGGATCGCGTGGACCATGAGATCGTGGGTTCGATCCCTGCCCCCGGCCAACAGTGATCTGTGTGGAGTTTGCATGTTCTCCCCGTGTTTGCATGGGTTTACTCCGGGATTTCTCCGGTTTCCTCCCACATGCCAAAAACATGCAGGTTAGGGAGTTAAGGGGTGCTTGCGCACGCAGCGACCAGCAGCTGGTGGCTTGTCACCAGACTGCAAAAACAAATCTACCTACGGGTACAAAATAAGTAATAATAAAAAAAAAAAAAAGCAGGGCTTTAGGGTCATCCCACTTTCACATCTGGGCCAGTCTGACCACATGTCCCTGCGTGTAATCCCAGCATGTGCACCACTCAGGAAAACTGCTCCTGTTATTACAAAAACAGTTAAAATATGGCCCGATGGTGCAACTCAGCAGCTGCAGGACTGCTTCAATAGGACAAATTGGGACATTTTTGAACACCCAGACCTGGACATATTTACGGATAGTGTGCTGTGTTATATTAAAACCTGCATGGACACTGTCACAGTTGAGAAAGACATCAGGATTTATCCTAACAGAAAGCCCTGGATGACCCGGGAGGTCCAGAAACTGTTGAGGGAGAGGAGAGCTGCCTTCAGGTCAGGCGACACGGCTCATTATAGCTTAGACCGGGCTAACCTGAAAAGAGGCATCAGGAAGGCCAAGAGGGAATACAGGAGGAGGATTGAGGACCACCTGGATAGTAATAACAGCAGACAGGTGTGGGAGGGGGTGCAGCAGCTCACTAATTTTAGAGCCAACCTTAGAGAGGCTGAAGGGAGCCCCTCGCTGGCAGAGGACCTGAATATTTTCTTTGCTCATTTTGAGGTGGAGCCTCCAGAGATAGAAACAACAACGGAGCCCACAGCTCCCAGTAGCCCGAGCCTCATTGTTGAGGAGTATGAGGTGAGGAGAGTTCTGGGAGCGGTCAATCCGAGGAAGGCCACTGGACCTGACGGTGTCTCCGGGCGTGTGCTGAAGGACTGTGCGTACCAGCTGTCTGGAATCTTTACTAGGATTTTTAACCGGTCCCTGTCACAGTCCACTGTCCCACACTGTTTAAAATCCTCCACCATAATTCCTATACTCAAAAAACACAATGTTACTAGTCTGAATGATTACCGGCCAACGGCTCTGACTCCAGTGGTGATGAAGTGTTTTGAGAAGCTAGTCAGAGCCCACATCATATCACTTCTCCTACAGTGTTTGGACCCCCACCAGTTCGCTTATAGAACCAACAGATCCACTGAGGATGTTGTAGCCATGGCCCTCCACACTGCCCTGTTCCACCTGGAGCAGTCGGAGAGCTATGTGCGGATGCTATTTGTGGACTATAGCTCCACCTTTAACACCATCCTCCCCGACAGACTGGTGTCCAAACTCAGGGTATTAGGACTTCCATATTCCATTTGTACTTGGATCCAAAGTTTCCTCTCAGATCGCAGCCAGAAGGTTAAAGTGGGACCTCACATGTCCACCACCATTAGTCTCAGTACCGGCTCCCCACAAGGCTGTGTGCTGAGCCCCCTACTGTACAGCCTTTACACCTATGACTGCACCCCCATACACCACAGCAACAGCATCATCAAGTTTGCCGACGACACCACAGTGGTGGGGCTCATCTCCGGGGGAGATGAGACTGGTTTTAGGGGTGAGGTGCAGCAGTTGACAGAGTGGTGTGGGGACAACAACCTTCTTTTAAATGTCACAAAAACAAAGGAGGTCATCATAGACTTCAGAAGAAATAAAACAGACATTCAACCTCTGACTATTAGTGGTACGGGTGTGGAGAGGGTCGAGGTTTTCCGCTTCCTGGGGGTCCACATTCAGGAGGACATGGCATGGGGGGTGAACACAACTGAGCTGCTGAAAAAGGCCCAGCAGAGACTACATTTCCTCAGGGTGTTGAGAGGAAACAACATCTGTCAGAGACTGCTGTTGTCTTTTTATCGTTGCTCTATTGAGAGCATTCTAACTTATTGTATTTGTATTTGGTTCAGCAGCTGCACGGTAGCTCAGAAGAAAGCTCTTCAGACTGTCATCAACACAGCCCAAAAAATTGTTGGTTGCCCTCTCCTCAGCCTTGAAGAACTGCACCACGCCCACTGTCTTAAAAAGGCACAAAAAATCTCGAAGGACCCCTTTCATCCCGGTTACTCTCTCTTCCAACTACTACCATCAGGAAGGCGGTTTAGAGCAATTAAAACAAGGACAAACGGATTCAAAAACAGTTTTTATCCAACCGCAATTACCTCCCTGAACTCTAGCAGAACATGAGGTTTGAAACTGTGAAACTGAGTGTGTGTGATATTTAAAATTAGTAATGCATATAATCTTTTTAAGCTTCTTTTTACTTTTAATTCACTGACTGGTTTGCATTTTAATTTCGTTGTACTTGTTATAATGACAAATAAAGTCTATTCTATTCTATTCTATTCTAAACAGCCAGTACTTGCCAGAAATTCCTGCCATTCCTCCAATGTTGCTGTCGGCCTCTTGGCAGCTTCCCTGACCAGTTTTCTTCTCGTCTTTTCATCAATTTTGGAGGGACGTCCAGTTTTTGGTCATGTCTCTGTTGTGCCATTTTTTCTCCACTTGATGATAACTGGAAGAACCTACGCCGGGAAGCTCTCTATGGACCATGGCTTGTGCTGTAAGATGTGACTACAAAGATGTCAGGAAACGCCTCCTAGAACAGCTGAACTTTATTTGGGGTTAATCAGAGGCACTTTAAATGGTGGCAGGTATGTGCTGACTCCCATTAACATGAGGTTGAATGTGATTGGTTCATTCTGAACACAGCCACACCCCCAGTTATAACAGGGTGTGCATATTTATGCAACCCGGTTATTGTAAGTTTTTTATTTTTCCCATTAAAATATTTGACTTTAGGGCACCACATCTGACTTTCTTCATTGCTGGTCCAACATTTTGTCCTGAGAAGGAGATTCATGAACAGATATGACTCCATTCTGAAGCATGGGGGGGGGGGGGGGGGGGCACCATGACATCCACTGATAGAGCACCTCACCATTTGAGTTAAACCTACAGTGATGTGAAAAAGTGTTTGCCCCCTTCCTGATTTCTCATTTTTTTGTATGTTTGTCATACATAGTTTTTGCAGTGTAATAGAAAGACACGCTAGTTAGATTCCCTCCACTTTGAGGGCACCCACTGAGCCATATCCTCCTCATATTTTTTTTACCTCTAGAGGGCACACCGTTATAAGCTGCTGCACAAAGGGACGTCACAGAGCCCCGATGATTTTCCCCTCACCAACAGGAAGTTGTTCTTCTTTTAGCCACTCTACAGGGCACTTTGTCAGCACTGGTCCCCCTGCTGCCCCCCTCTGGATCTGCCCCTGCATGTCTGTATGGAGCTTTATGAGGCATGACCCAAATGTCTGAGGAGGGACAAAAACTGTCAAGAGAGTCAGATAAAGTGAGAGTGAACAGAGAGGAGGAGAAAGAGGAGCAGAGGGAGGAGGAGGAGGAGGAAGCGGAGCTGCAGAGGAACCAGAGCTCTGCTGCAGCTGCGGGAAACAGCAGCTCACTGTCTGGGCCTGAGCGCCGTTTCTCCCGGCCGGCATCTTCACTTCCTACAGCAGGAGCAGCTCCTCATCCGCATGGTTTCTGCAGCTGTGTGGGAGTTTCTTCACGGCTTTGATTTCACAGTCAGAGGAGAAGTTTGCATCGTTCCAGGAGGTGAAGAGCTGCGGAACAAAGGACCAATGTGGGGAATTTGGAGCCAAATTCTCAACCAGGGAAAAGTTGGAAGTCCTCATTTTCTTTTGGGGATTTGCCAGAGCCAACGTGACAGGAGGATAAAAGAGCTGAACTGATTTGTCCTTTTTCAAAGCAGCTCATCAGACAGAGCTGGAGCTGACTGAGGATCTGCTGAAAACCAGCTGATGATGGCAGATGATTAACAGCAACATGAGGCCAGATTCCTCCCGTTTTTAGGGAGAGAAGTGGAAAAATGTGGGAAATGGAGACAAACTCAGTCATTTAAGTGGAGGAAATTCACCAGTTTATTAGGAAAAGCTTGGAAATGTATCCATGAATATTTAGTGCCAAAGCAGGAAAAGACTGCAGATTTAAATGGAAAATGATCAAGAAAAACCGTCATTTTCTGTGGAAGAGTTTGCTGATGTGGTGACAAACTGCAGACATCAGAGGAAGAAAGTTTGGATCCAAACTGAGGGGAAAAGTGTCACATTTAAAAGGTGAAGCGTCACGTTGGTTTAAAAGATCAAATGTCCAAATAAAATCATGGAAATTCTGCTGAAACTGATGATTTCCCTCCGACTAAAAGAGCGCTGATTCCAAACTAAAGCTGCTCAGCTGACTGCGTTTTCTTCTGCTAAATGGCAACATTTGTCATTTTAATGGCAACTTTTAAACCAGAAATGTGGTTTTGGCTTTTTGACCAAATAATTCCTTATAGTCCCTCACATTTGGGTCATTTTTCTCATTTGAGGTTTTCTTCATGGAAACCTCATCACTGACTTCTTTATGTCAGATTTTTGAGGTTATTCCTCACAGATTTGCAGTTTTCTCACAAATTTAAGACATTTGTCAGAAAAAATTCAAATCCTTTGTTCTGAAAAATTGTAGATTTTATCTGAAGTATTTGTGATTTTTTTAAAGTTCCATCTTGAAAAATGGAAAGTTGACAAAAAACTGCAAATTTACAGGAGACACCTTGAAAAATGTCAAATTAATAGGAACACTGCAAAAGGCTTTTCATAAAAGTGGCAAACTTGGAAGGAGCAATTTGCAAAAAAAGCCTGGAAATTTATCAGAAACATTATGCAAAACATGCAAAAAAGGAGGCAGATTTCCTGGAAAGATCTAAAAAAAAATTCAGATTCACAAAAACATTTATCAAAAAAGGTCGAAAATTTACAAGAAACCATGTGAAAAAATGCAAAAAAAGAAAAAAAAAACAAGCCGTTTTTGCAAAAAAATAAGCTGAGAAATTTGCAAGAAAATCTTTGCAAAAAATATGGAAAAAATTGCACATTTACAGGAGACATCTTAGAAAAAAGTGAATTTATAGGAACAGTTTTGCAAAAGAAAAAACTGCAAAGAAAACAGTGGCAACCTTGCAATAAGCAGTTTGCAAAAAAGCTGAGAAATTTACAAGAAACTGTGCAAATCCTGCAAAAAAGTGGCAGATTTACTGGAAAGATCTTGGAAAAAATATCAACTATGCAGGAAAAACTGAGTGAAAACTGTTTGCCCTGCAGCAGGGACGGCAGCATTGGTGGCAGTGAGGGCCACACATTTGTTTGCTCACTTACTGAGGGCCAGGTTCCAATGAAAAACATCCACACAGCATGATGCTGCCACCACCATTGGTGTGGTGATGAGCGGTGTCTGGTTTCCTCCAAACATGACTCCTGGCATTCACGCCAAAGAGTTCAATCTTTGTCTCATCAGACCAGAGAATTTTGTTTCTCATGGTCTGAGAGTCCTTCAGGTGCCTTTTGGCAAACTCCAGGTGGGTTGCCATGTGCCTTTTACTAAGGAGTGGCTTCCATCTGGCCACTCTACCATACAGGACTGATTGGTGGATTGCTGCAGAGATGGTTGTCCTTCTGGAAGGTTCTTCTCTCTCCACAGAGGGACTCTGGAGCTATGTCAGAGTGACCATCGGGTTCCTGGTCACCTCCCTGACTAAGGTCCTTCTCCCCTGATCGCTCAGTGTAGATGGCCAGCTCTAGGAAGAGTCCTGGTGGTTCTGGACTTCTTCCATTTACGGATGATGGAGGCCACTGTGCTCATTGGGACCTTCAAAGCAGCAGAAATGTTTCTGTACCTTCCCCAGATTTATGCCTCCAGACAATCCTGTCTCAGAGGTCTACAGACAATTCCTTTCACTTCATGCTTGGTTTGTGCTCTGACCTGCACTGTCACTGTGGACCTTCTATAGACAGGTGTGAGTCTTTCCACATCATGTCCAATCAGCTGAATTTACCACAACTGGGCTCCAGTTAAGCTGGAGAAACATCTCAAGATGCTCAGAGGAAACAGGATGAACCTGAACTCAATTTTGAGCTTCATGGCAAAGGCTGTGAATACTGATGTGCATGTGATTTATTAGTTTTTGATTTTTAATAAATTTGAAAAAATCTCAGACTTTTTTCATGTTGTCATCATGGGGTTTTGTGTGTAGAATTTTGAGGAAAAAATGAATTTAATCCCTTTTAGAATCAGGCTGTAACAGAACAAAATGTGGAAAAAGTGAAGCGCTGTGACGACTTTCTGGATCTACTGTATATCAATGTCTCCACCGGAATAAAGTCAGATGCATTTTGTTAAAAGATGTTGGACATAATCAGATTTCCCTCAGAACAGACGTAGAATCCAGTCAGAGCCACAAAGAACCACAACAGCGTTCTTGGCTGTTCTAAGGTTGGGGTAGAACAGCTGCAGCCGTTTGTAGAGTAACCGCCACCAGTCTGAGACATGCTAGCGATGCTAAGCTAAAGGGCATGCTACTCCACTGCCTCGGCATCGAGGGACGCGTATCTTCTGAATGTTTGGCTCCGTGGACACCTACAATGACTACGATGAGTGTGTTGGTTTCCTAGCCAAGCACTTCCATGTTCCAGAGAGCATGATGGCCAAAAGTCGTGTGTTTTACCAGAACCAACAGCATGCGGGTGAGTCAACTCAACGTTATGCCATGGAGCTCCGAGTCTTAGCAAGCACGTGCACCTTTGGACCCGTAGAAGACGAGCTAATCCGTGACAAGCTAGCTGAAGAGCACAGCACAGAGAGCGAACACAGCATGGAGAGAGAGCAGCGACTGGACTCGCCTCAGATCCTCGACCAGCATCAGCCTCAGGGAGCCACTGCGGAGCTGCAGGAGAGGGAGCCCACGTCTATCAGGAACCCCAGGACACAACAACCCGGCGTAGGTTCTACTAATGGTGACAGCAACACATCACCATGACCAGACTTCCCAGGAAAGGCGATGAAAAGGCCAGACTACTTCAGAATCCATGCCCAGCACCAGCCTCCAGGAGCCACCACTGAGCTGCAGGATGAAGAGTCCGTGACCCAACAGGATGCCGCAGAACCACCACAACCTGGTGGACGCCCCACAGCAGACGTGAGAGCAACGCCATCACAACCACGATGCCGAGTACAGCCAAACAGAGCGTCACTCACAGTGATGGACTGGGTTCAGGTCTGCAGATCCCAACGCTCAGACCCACAGTCGGCCTCAACATCGTCACCATCACAGACACCCATGAAGATCGCTGCGCAGCTGAGACCAGCCGCCGTCCAGATGGCTAATGGTTCGAGATGGTAAGCCGGCCGTCTGCAAAAGATAAGAGCAGCTGCTGCGGATCAAGACGCAGTGTGGGATCTGACCCAGCTGGTGTGGGATCCTGGCTGGACACAACTGATGACACTGTGATGGACTGGTGATCTGTCCAGGGTGGACCCTGCCTCTCACCCAAAGATGCTGGGATAGGCTCCAGCCCCCCGAAAAAAGATTAAGTGGCAGTGGATGGATGGATGGATGGATGGAAGGAAATATTTCACCATCCATCCAAATTCTATGTTAACACCAAGCAGCATATATGTGGAAGTTTTTTCACAATGCAATGTTTGTTTGATTTTTTATTTATTTTCCACTATTATTCCAGACTTAAATAGTGCTGATTTTGTTTATGTTTCAAAATGCTGCTGCTTGGTGTCACCATAGAATGTGGATGAATGGTGGAACGTTCCAGAAGTCAAACTTCTTCTGCTCCCTGCGATGCTGCAGAGCTCACTCTGCTCTGCACCGCAGTAGTGAGAGCTGAGGCTGCAGTGCAGCAGGGAGTCTTCGCCTCTGACACCTGATAGGCTGCCATCATCAGCTGACATGGCAGACAATCTTTAAAACATTTCTGGGCTGCTTTTTCACACGTTTTCACACATACAGTGGTGTGAAAAAGTGTTTGCCCCCTTTCTGATTTCTCTTGTTTTTTGCATGTGCCATGGTCTGAGCGCTGATATTGTCTGCGCTCTGGTCATGCAGTATTTTCCTCCCATTCTGTATTATTCCTTTTGACCCCTCTGAGCTCTTATTCTGACAGCGCCTCTGTGGGGCATCCGGCTGTCAGAGCTGAGGCTGCAACCTCATTCGTGTATGAATAACGCTGGTCTCCCCAACGTTAGACTGGAGTTCCTACGTCCCGGCTCCAGTCATTCCCTAGTTCTCCGCTTCTCTCTGTAAGTTAATTCCTTAGTCTGTGTTAATCGTCAGTGTGTCTAGCCATCATCCTTGTTTGTGTTTTTCCCCACGTGGCTCATTATTTTGTACCTTCTGTCCTTATTTAATAAATGTACAAACTCACTGGTCGCCTACAGTGTCTCATTTGCGGTCAATGAGGGCTGCACCATAACAGTAGGTCGCAGCCAGACTGAGACGCCAGTGACCATGAGTTTGTTTTGGACTTGATCTTCCCTTTACCTTGTACCAGTGTGCTGGGAGATGGCACCATTCAAGGGCTACGCTAGGTGCCTGGGCTACGAACTGGTGAAGGCCCTCGATGAAATTGATAGAATCCTTTTCACCGCTCGCCTCTACGACACTTCCAGCAATGCACGCTGGTACCTGGACCTCGCTGAGGCGACCATTAACCACCATCCTCGCTATACTGACCACCCAGAAATCACGGCGAGGATGGCGGACATCTCTGCGCACCGGGAGAAGCTCTGTGGGCTGGAGGGAAACTCTGGCAGGAAGCCGAAGAGGAAGCATTCTCGCTCCTCGCTTCGGGATCCCATTCCTGTCTCTCATCCAGCCCAGGAGTTTGTACCGCCCAGAAGTCATCCCCGCCGGAGTGAGACATCAGTCGGGTTTCCCCCACAGGATTTACAGCTGAGAGTGATTGCCATCTGGGACCGAGTGGCTGCAGCTCGCTCCACCTCCCATCCAACCCCGATAATTAAGCATGTGACGGCGGCAGCCAGGCTGGCGGAGAAGAACCCAGAACTATCTGACTACCCTGAATACGCCGACCTGCTCGCCTCTGTTTCTGTGCAGGAGTGGTGTTTCCCAAATCTAACCTTCGCCTCGCCCTCTGCCAGTAAACGTCGTCTCCATGCTGATCACAAGCCTCAGCGAGAACCCCGTCTGGATCCAGTGCCGGGTAGCCACACCAACTCTGTCTCCCAGCCAGCTGCAGCCCTCCGTGCCTCGTCGGAGGGGTAAGACAGCCACCCCCAGGTCACCTGTTCCTGCTGTTCCGTCAGCTCCCCGTTCCCGGTTCGCTTCGGCTGTTTCTCCCTCCTCTTCGACGCTCCCCCCAGCTGCTATGAGCTCCTAGCTCCTCGAGTCCATCTTTGGCTGCTCCCGTTCCTGATCTGGTGCGAGAGGCTCCTCTTCGTCTCCCCGGGGGGCCCTCCGTTTCCATCCAGTGGGGGAAGGGGAGAACCAAGTCCACTGCAGTGGGTTCCAGCTGCCCTCAACGGATCAGGCAAGTGTCTCTTCATTCTTTTCCTTCACTGGATGAACTGCCTTGTTTGATTCCTGAGGGTGGAGTTCGGGGTTCACAGTCCCCCGAGCTCCCTCCACCTGCTGCAGTAATTAATTATGAACCTGCTACCTTTGTGTCTCCTTCCCCTGAGCGTGGACTACGCCGTCGGACGAGGAGGGAGCCTGTGGCCCTAGAGAGCCTGGATCCAGCCCTGCAGCCATGACACGGGCAGAGGAGGAGGGCGGACTGCAGATTGGAGCCTGCGCTGAAGAGCAAGCGTTCCCGGGTCTCCACGGAGGGACAATCCGACTGGGCAGGTCATGGAGCCCCTGCCATCACGCCGTGCGGGAACTCGGCGTGGACATCTGTGTCAGGGGATCTCCAGACTGTGGACTCCATCATGCCGGCTGCGGAGCCCGCCATAGCCAAGTGGGAACCAGATGACAACCTTCTTCCGTCTGAACCCGGATTGTCAAAGTCCTGGATGGCAACAGAACTCGAGATCAGGCAAGTGCTCTATTTTGTCTTTTTCCTCTCATTTCTGGAGCATTCTTGCCTGTCTCCCCGGGCTCTGTCGCTACCGGTGATCCTGATCCTGGTTCTTCTTCTTCTCCTGAGCCTTCTCCTAGGGTCACCGGTGCAGAGTCAATCCTGGTCGCCGTGCTGGAGGTTCCAGGTTTGGGTTTGGAGGCTGTCCCTGGTGCTGCGCCGATCCAGTCGTGGTCCATCGCGGGTGCGGCATTGACCCAATCAGGGTCCGACGTGGGTGCAGCCATGACCCAATCGGGGTCCATTGCGGGTGCAGCATTGACCCAATCGGGGTCCGTTGTGGGTGCTACGCTGGCCTAGTCGGAGTCCGTCATGGACGCTGCCCTGATCCAGTTGGGGTCCGTCGTGGGTGCGGCATGGTCCCGCTGGGGACCCAACGTGAGTGCAGCGCCGGTCCGTATGGGGTTCGGAGAAGGAGCTGCAGATTCTTCACCAATCAGCGCCGGACTGGTCCCTTCCCCTTCTCCTGTTCCCTTTTTCCATCCTTCTGGGGCCACTGGGATTCCCCGTAATTGGCTCGGCTCTCCCTCGCCGCTCCTCGCCATAGGGAGGCCATCTCCGAGTTCTCCCGTGTGGTCCTGGTGGCCCGATGATGCAGGTCGGCCACCTGGAGAACTGTTTCGCCGATTTGGCGTTCTGGGTTGGCCACCCGACAGACTTAACTTTCTGCTTGGCAACCTGGTCTGGCTGCCGGAGGTTCTGTTTCACCGGGCCTGGGACCAGGGTTGGCCACCCGAACTGATCTGTTTTCCCTTATCGGTGATCTGGACGTTGGACGCAGGCAGACCACCTGAACTTGTTGTTTTTTTTTACTGCATTGCGCTCTGCCTGTCGCCATTCCTCCTTTCCCCCGCCTCTCCCTCCTCTGTGTGATTAGGGATGTTCTTGTTTGAGGTTTTGGACTATATTGAACTGTTTATCGCCGCTCTTTTTCTTGTGCTTTTTCCCTTCCTCGATAGTCTGAGATGTGCTCTGGTGTTGCCTCTGCCAGTTATTGTTTCTCATTGAAGTGTATGTATTCGCCGCCATTCAGCGTGGTTTTTTTTCTCTCCCCCTTCCTCTGTTTGAAGGGTGATATGTGGTTGCCAATGCTTTTCTTCTGGGCCTGTGTGTCTTGGTTTTCCTGACGTGGCTTTCCTGTTATTTGCATTTCTTGCTCTGTCGTTCTGCCCATGTATTATGGAATATTTTTGTTGGGTTTTTTTGCTCCCTTGCTCTGTAATTGCTCCATGTTATGTTTTCTGTGTTCACCCTTGTCACCTTTTTGCTCCGGTTCTTCCTCTTGATGGGGTTTTTTTTTCCCTTGTTTCTCTCCCTCCTGGCCTTTTCCTCCATCCCCCCACCCTGGGTGGGGGGGAGGCTTGGGTGTCACACGGTGCCCGGAGTCTGCCGTTCGGGGTGGGGGTGGAGGAGTACTGTCATGGTCTGAGCGCGGACATCGTCCGCGCTCGGGTCATGCAGTATTTTCCTCCCATTCGGTATTATTCCTTTTGACCCCTCTGATCTCTTATTCTGACAGCGCCTCTGCGGGCATCCGTCTGTCAGAGCTGAGAACGGCTCTGACAGCTGGAGTTAATGGAGCTGATGACGCCCTCGTCAGCTGTGCAATCATCTCGCCTATTTAAGGGAGTAGCTTCAGTCTCTCGGGGCTGCAACCTCATTCATGTATGAATAACGCTGGTCTCCCCAACGTTAGACTGGAGTCCCTACGTCCCGGCTCCAGTCATCCCCTAGTTCTCCGCTTCTCTCTGTAAGTTAATTCCTTAGTCTGTGTTAATCATCAGTGTGTCTAGCCATCATCCTTGTTTGTGTTTTGCCCCACGTGGCTCATTATTTTGTACCTTCTGTCCTTATTTAATAAATGTACAAACTCACTGGTCGCCTATAGCGTCTCATTTGCGGTCCATGAGGGAGGCACCATAACAGTAGGTCGCAGCCAGACTGAGACACCAGTGACCATGAGTTTGTTTTGGACTTGATCTTCCCTTTACCTTGTACCAGTGTGCTGGGAGATGGCGCCGTTCAAGGGCTACGCTAGGTGCCTGGGCTACGAACTGGTGAAGGCCCTCGATGAAATTGATAGAATCCTTTTCACCGCTCGCCTCCACGACACTTCCAGCAATGCACGCTGGTACCTGGACCTCGCTGAGGCGACCATTAACCACCATCCTCGCTACGCTAACCACCCAGAAATCACGGCGAGGATGGCGGACAACTCTGCGCACCGGGAGAAGCTCTGTGGGCTGGAGGGAAACTCTGGCAGGAAGCCGAAGAGGAGGCATTCTCGCTCCTCGCTTCGGGATCCCATTCCTGTCTCTCATCCAGCCCAGGAGTTCGTACCACCCAGAAGTCATCCCCGCCGGAGTGAGACGTCAGTCGGGTTTTCCCCACAGGATTTACAGCTGACAGCGATTGCCATCCGGGACCGAGTGGCTGCAGCTCGCTCCACCTCCCATCCAACCCCGATAATTAAGCATGTGACGGCGGCAGCCAGGCTGGTGGAGAAGAACCCAGAACTGTCTGACTACCCCGAATACGCCGACCTGCTCGCCTCTGTTTCTGCGCAGGAGTGGCATTTCCCAAATCTAACCTTCGCCTCGCCCTCTGCCAGTAAACGTCATCTCCATGCTGATCACAAGCCTCAGCGAGAACCCCGTCCGGATCCAGTGCCGGGTAGCCACACCAACTCTGTCTCCCAGCCAGCTGCAGCCCTCTGTGCCTCATCGGAGGGGTAAGACAGCCACCCCCAGGTCACCTGTTCCTGCTGTTCCGTCAGCTCCCCGTTCCCGGTTCGCTTTGGCTGTTTCTCCCTCCTCTTCGACGCTCCCCCCAGCTGCTATGAGCTCCTAGCTCCTCGAGTCCATCTTTGGCTGCTCCCGTTCCTGATCTGGTGCGAGAGGCTCCTCTTCGTCTCCCCGGGGGGCCCTCTGTTTCCATCCAGCGGGGGAAGGGGAGAACCAAGTCCACTGCAGTGGGTTCCAGCTGCCCTCAACGGATCAGGCAAGTGTCTCTTCATTCTTTTCCTTCACTGGATGAACTGCCTTGTTTGATTCCTGAGGGTGGAGTTCGGGGTTCACAGTCCCCCGAGCTCCCTCCACCTGCTGCAGTAATTAATTATGAACCTGCTACCTTTGTGTCTCCTTCCCCTGAGCGTGGACAACGCCGTCGGACGAGGAGGGAGCCTGTGGCCCTAGAGAGCCTGGATCCAGCCCTGCAGCCATGACACGGGCAGAGGAGGAGGGCGGACTGCAGATTGGAGCCTGCGCTGAAGAGCAAGCGTTCCCGGGTCTCCACGGAGGGACAGTCCGACTCGGCGGGTCACGGAGCCCCTGCCATCACGCCGTGTAGGAACTTGGCGTGGACATCTGTGTCAGGGGATCTCCAGACTGTGGACTCCATCATGCCAGCTGCGGAGCCCGCCGTAGCCGAGTGGGAACCAGATGACAACCTTCTTCCGTCTGAACCCGGATCGTCAAAGTCCTGGATGGCAACAGAACTCGAGATCAGGCAAATGCTCTATTTTCAATTCAATTCAATTCAATTCAACTTTATTTATATAGCGCCATTTCACAACAACAGTCATCTCATAAGATAAGATAAGATAAGATAAGATAAGCCTTTATTAGTCCCACAATGGGGAAATTCCAGGATTGCAACAGCACAGGGATAGCAACACTCAGAGCAACAATCAGAAGGCAAGAAAAAACAAGCAAGCAAGAGCAGCTAATATACATATGTACATATTACTATAAAATATATATATACACACACACACACAGACACACAGTGCAGAGCATTGTAGCTGGATGGAATAAATATATGAATATATGAACACAGTGCAGAGCATTGTAGCTAGATGGAATAAATATGTAAATATATAAACACCCACAGTACGGAGCATTGCAGCTAGGTGGAATAAATATGCAAGTATATAAACACACACAGTGCGGAGCAATGTAGCTAGATGGAATAATATGTAGATATATAAAAACACAGTGCGGAGCATTGTAGCTAGATGGAATAAATATATAGATATATAAATATAAACACACCCAGTGCTGAGCATTGTAGCTAGATGGAATAAATATGTAAATATATAAACACACACAGTGCAGAGCATTGTTGCTAGATGGGATGAAACAGCATAACCGTCTACTTAGTTATCCTACATGGTATGATTATGTGCCCTTACATATTCTCACCCTCCATAGCGACCGATAGCATAGCACTATCAACTGTAGGGGGGGACCCCCACAGTTGCAGAGAGACCCCAGCAATCAGGCGATCCCCTGTGAGCAAGTACTTGGTGACGGTGGAGAGGAAAAACTCCCTTTTAACAGGAAGAAACCTCCAGCAGAACCAGGCTCAGGGAGGGGCAGTCATCTGCTGCGACTGGCTGGGGGGTGAGGGGATAGAGAAGAAGAAAAGAACAGACATGTAGAGAGCAAACAGCACGATGGGGACTCAGTCTATGGGAGAGAACAAACAAATGTTAATGACCAGCAAAAAAAAAATATTTCATAGAGAGTGAGGAAAGGAGTGAGGCCCAGTGCATTACTGGAGGTCCCCCGGCTGACTAAACCTATTAGCAGCATAACTAAGGGAGGGTTCAGAAACACATGGTCCCTCCCTAATTGTAGGCTATATCAAAAAGGTAGGTTTTAGCCCTATTCTTAAAAACAGAGATCGAGTCTGACTCCCGAATCCAGATTGGCAGCTGATTCCACAGGAGAGGAGCTTGATAACTGAAGGCTCTGCCTCCCATTGTACTTTCCATTGTATTTTGTCTTTTTCCTCTCACTTCTGGAGCATTCTTGCCTGTCTCTCGGGGAGACGAGCTGGGTGCAGCGGACGGCTGCACCCAGCTTGTCAGCTTGCTAGACAGCAGAATTCATGGTTCCATTTACCACAACAAGTCTTCCAGGTCCTGAAGCAGCAAAACAGTCCCAGACCATCACACTACCACCACCATATTTTACTGTTAGTATGATGTTCCTTTTCTGAAATGCTGTGTTGCTTTTACACTGGATGTAATGGGACACACACCTTCCACAAAGTTCAGCTTTTGTCTCATCAGTCCACAGAGTATTTTCCCAAAAGTCTTGGGGATCATCAAGATGTTTTCTGGCAAATCTGAGACGAACCTTTGTGTTCTTTTTTGCTCAGCAGTGATTTTCATCTTGGAATTCTGCCATGCAGGCATTTTTTGCCCAGTCTCTTTCTGATGGTGGAGTCATAAACACTGACCTTAACAAACAAATGACGCCTGCAGTTCTTTGGATGTTGTTGTGGGGTCTTTTGTGACCTCTTGGATGAGTCGTCGCTGCACCCTTGGGGTAAATTTTGTTCTGCCGGCCACTCCTGGGAAGGTTCACCACAGTTCCATGTTTTCACCATTTGTGGATAATAGCTCTCGCTGTGCCTCACTGGAGTCCCAAAGCTTTAGAAATGGCTTTATAACCTTGTCCAGACTGATAAATCTCAGTAACTTTGTTTCTCATTTTTCCTGAATTTCTTTGGATCGCAGCATGATGTCTACTTTTTGAGGACCTTTTGGTCCATTTCACTTTGTCAGGCAGGTCCTATTTAAGTGATTTCTTGATTGAGAACAGTTGTGGCAGTAATCAGGCCTGGGTGTGGCTTGAGAAATTGAACTCAGCTTTCCAAAGAAGTGATAAACCACAGTTAATTTATGTTTTAATGGGGAAGGGAGGGATTACTTTTTAGCAGAGAGCCATGTTGGTTTGGATTTGATTTTTTTTTACCCTTAATAATAAACACCTTCATTTAACAACTGCATTTTGTGTTTACTTGTGTTACCTTTGTCTAATATTTAAATTTGTTTGATGATCTGAAACATTTAATTGTGACAAACATACAAAAAAGTGAGAAATCAGGAAGGGGGCAAACACTTTTTCACACCACTGTAAATTTAATGCTATAAGCTCTCAGAAGTGAAAACAAATTGCACGTTTTGTATAAACACGATCGTATTGAGAGTCTGTATTTATAAAAGTATCAACCAGCTGGTATCGAAGTATCGATACTCGAGTATCGATACGCCCATCCCTAAGACCAAGTGACGGTTGGCAGCCTGACAGCAGCAGCGTCTGGTCTCGGCCTCCAAAACAGTGTGCTGTGATTAATTCGTTGTCAGTTTCCTTGTGACCTTTCTCCAGAGGACTTGTAAATACTGGTGTCCATAGACTGGTAAGACCACATCCTTGTATTCACTTCTTGCCTTGAGAGAGAGCAGTCGCGTTTTTCTTCCCTCCTCCCCTGCCTTCCTGACCTATTCCCAGCTTTTGCAATGTTGCGTTTTTGTCTGTGTTTAGTCGCTCTTCTTCTGCTGAATCTTAATCTAAACGGAAATTATGGATTTGGAAGCGGCTTAAATGTGCTATTGTCACTATTTTTCAACAAGAATTGGGCCAAGGGGGAGCCCAAGAATTGGAACCTACGAGAGACTCATGAACATTGGAATCCATGCGTCTATGGAAATATTATTGGCTATGATCTCAGGACTTCTATTTTTGGCTGTGGAGTTCCCTGATGCATCAGAAATTGAAGGAAGGTGAGAGAGCGGATCAAGCGGACCCAGCCAGCTCCTTCATCAAATTCGACCAGTTGGGGAGGGCACGAGTAGCGGCAAACGGTGAACTGAATTGACAGTGTTTCAGTGAAGGAATACATCTGAAGCCCTGTGCTCTCTATGGAAAAACAGTTTAAGCCTGCATATATAATGGAAGCACAGAATTACACGGGTGAGGACAAAATTCTACTCTCTGAGTGCACTGTGCTGATTTGATTTGATTTGACCTTGTTTGCCCCGTGTTTACATTCCTCCTGACTGAGATTAGCGGAAGAACCGGCTCTTATGTCTACCCATACAATCAACAATCAGTTGTTGTCGTCAGCGGATTGGACTCTGAAGGACAATGCCCATGTGCCTTCTGCAAGCAAGAGAAAAAGAGAGATAGACTCTGAACTCTGGACTTGTTTATAAGTCACATGATTATAACATCTATCCACTGCCAGGAGGCGCCCTCTGCTGCTCACTAACAACTGTTACATTTACACTACACAATGACATGCAAATATACACACACTGCTCTCCCTCCCTCTGCTGTGTGATTGTATCTATTGTCTGCTAATGTGCATAGAGGGTTTTTTTCTGTGTAATCAAAATTTGGCTCATTGAGCTTATATGAGCTTATACAAGCGTTATTCTGATAACTATGTTTTTTCTCTCTGCCTATTGTGTTTCCCCCCCCCTCCCCTCTTTACCCCCACTGCATGACAGGCGCCTTCATGGCTGCCGTGTCATTGGATGCGCCTAACGTGCGCGCCCAATGTCAAGTCAAATTCCTTGTGTGTTTACTTGTAAATATACTTGGCAATAAAGCTGATTCTGATTCTGATTCTGATTGTCCAGACTCACAGAGCAGAAGGGGCGAGCTGCCTGTTCCTTTGCGTCTTGTTTTTCTCCTGTTTTTGTTAGTGTGGGGAGTCAGGTGGAGGATTGTCTCTTTGTTTCATATAGGGACTAGGTACCACCAATCTGGGTAAAGATAGGTGGGGTTTGGTTGGTATTTTGGCCTTGGTTCACCTTGGAGTCACGCTTACTGGTTGGTAAAGAATTCACGTGTAAATAAAGCTCACTGAGCTGGTTATTCATCTCTGGTTTTGGTTTTTGGGGACTAGAACGGGGCTTTTCCCATTCATTCATGGTGCGCTCCTTTTCTCCTAGACAGGGGTGGAACAGTGGGACCACTGCAGGGAGACCCCTCCACCTGACTCAAGGACCACACGTAAGGCTGCCTTAATGAAAGGGCTAGGCTGGGCTGAAGCCCAGGGGCCTACCAAGATCAGGAGCCTATCATGAGCAAATAAAAAAGATCACATTGTTGTTAATTGGTCAAATTCTATGTCCATCACTTGATATTCATGTGTGACCAGCTGCTGATTGGTCCAGTTTACAGGTGGATCACGTGGGTACCATGTAACAAGAGCCTATCAGAGGAATTGTTCTGACATGTGACTATGCAAGCACCAGTGAGAGGGAAGAAGTAATTAGCTCGGTCAAAATGTCTGGAAACAAGTTTGTGAGTAGCACTTATAAAACTATTGAGAGGAAAAGAGCTTAGGGAAAATGAATTGCTCAAAAAAAATCCTGAAGAGTGAAGGATTTTTCTGAGCTGGAGCATTGAGTGGAGGCGGAGCTGCTGATTACTGCCCCGAGGAGACAGGGGCAGTAATCAGCCCTCACCTGGAGGAGAAGACCACCAGATCCTGCTGAAAAAGGGCAGGCCAGTGGAGAAGGCAAGCTGAGAGATGGAGACCAGCACAAGAAAAGCCAGGTCTGATGTCAGGCCATCACTGCTTCCATCAGACAGCTGTGCGTGGGACAGTAGACTGGGAGCTTGGTAAAAGTAGACTAGATCAAGCCTGCTGCTGAAACAGACTGTGGAACCTCACACTGATGTCCAGAGAGTAGGACGTCATTCCTGAGCTGGACTTAAAGCAGTGGTCCACAACCTGTTTTGTGCCACGGACTGGTTTAATGTCAGACAATATTTTCAGGGACCGGCCTTTAAAGTGTGGTGGATAAATACAACAAAACAGCATGATATGACTGGCATAAAAATGGTGGTATTTCCTAAATATCATAATAAACGTGAACATCCTCTTAACATCGCGACAACAACAACAACATGAGTAACATCCTCTCTGCCCACAACACTCTCTGGTTGCTATGGTAACGTTTAAACATGCCTTCAAAATAAGATACATCACAAACACAAATCCAATGCGCATGAAAAATGCGACTCACCATAACGCTGAATCAGTGGCAGCCCTGAGCTTGTTTCTCTGCAACGAGACGGTCCCATGTAGGGGTAATGGGAGACAATGACACCCGAAGTGTGTTGCTTATGTCCAGTCTACGTCGTGATTTTGTTTTGGTTGCTGACACTGCAGAAAACCCCGCTTCACACAGAGAGGATGTCAGAAATGGCAACAGGGTTTTCAGTGCTCTTGTGGCGATCTCAGGGTATTCAGCCATGACTTTAATCCAGAACACCCGCAGAGCTGTTGTCTCGAATATACTTTTAAGGCCGCCGTCATTTGCGATCTCCAGCAGTTCATCTGGTTTGTTGAGAAATGGGTTGCGGATCCATTCTTTGGCAGTTCGTGGATCTTTTTTGGTTGGAAAGCAGCGCTTGAACTCTTTTAAAAGCAAAGACAGGTGATTCTGCACCAGCTGTGAGAGCGAAGGCTCAGGTTCAGTCTCTTCCAAAATCCCCACTAATGTTTGAAGCATGTCAAATATACCTCAATTCACGCGCCGTCCCCACAAATCAAATGTGGCTTTAAATGCAGCTACTTTATCTGCCAACTTGAAGACAGTTGTCATTTTCCCCTGAAGTGACAGATTGAGTTCATTGAGCAGGCTGAATATGTCGCACAAGGAAACGAGTTTTGCGACCCGTTCCTCATCACTGAAATGTGCTGCCGGCGGTGACTTTTTTTCTGAGAGAAATCTCTGCAGCGGCTCTCATAATTCAGACACTCTGGCCAGCGATTCCCTCAGTATAACCATCTTACTTCTGTGTAGAAGAGAAGGCGTCTGTGCTCCACCTCCATCTCCTCACAAAGCTGCTCCAACAGGCGCGAGTTAAGGGCGTGTGCTTTGATGTGGTTAATAACTTTAATTACATCATTCAATACGCTGTTAAGTTCCGGTGGCATTTTTCGTGTAGCCAGCATTTCCCTGTGAATGACACAATGCGCAGACTCAGGTGCAACCTCCTTAATCCAAGCAGTTAAACCAGACAGCCTTCCGGTCATGGCAGCAGCTCCTTCTGTGCATATGCCGACACAAAAGGACCATTTCAGTTTTCCTGATATATAATCATCCAACGACTTGAATAGTTCTGCGGCCGTGGTTTTGGTTGGCAATGATCGTGCACATAACAGACCCTCATGCACATCCTCCTGATGAACATATCGTACATAAACAAGTATTGCCTTGTTGTCAATATCTGTAGACTCGTCAACGTGGAGTGCGTACCACGGTGATGTATTAATCCTCTCCAGCAACTGCGACTCAGTGTCCTCCGCTATTTCCTCGATGCGCCGAGTGACGGTGCTAGCCGAAAGAGGCACCTGTGCCATCTTTTTAACCGCAGCCTCTCCTAGAAGTTCACGGCAAATGTCTTTAATGGTGGGCAGGATCAATTCTTCACCAACAGTGAATGGCTTTTTAGCCTTAGCAATACGATTAGCTACCAAGTATGATGCTCTCAGTGCACTCGCATTTGTTGATGTGGTGGCCCTCATTAACTGCTTCTGTCCTTGTTCAGATTTTTTTCTTTCAAAATACTCCAAAGGCTTGTCTTCTAATGCAGGGTGCTTGGTCTCCAAGTGGCGAAGCAGTTTTGAAGGCTTCACTGCCTCGTTAGAGAGCCGGTTGCCGCATATTATGCAGACTGGGCTTGGTGCGTAGGAATCTCCTGTTGAGATAAAGCCATATTTTAAGTAGGACTCCTAGTATTGTCTGTTAAATGCAGCTTTTTTCTTGGAAGTCGTAGGCTCTTCTTCTGTCTCCTCACTGGCCCTTTTCCCTGAAGCAAAGAAACTTTCCAAAGACGTTTGTTTTTTACTCATTTTGCTAGCTTGTGGTTTAGCAACGGCTATTTTCGAAATGACGATACAGCCTGCAGCCGGTCTCCTAGTATCACAATATGTGGGCGGGAAGCACCTACAATTCAATTCATTTTTTATTCAATAGTAGAAAATACATAGTACACACAAATTAAAAATATGCTAATAATACAAGTAAATACCTCCTAATTTGGATAAAAAAAATATTAAAAAATGCACATTGTAGCCACACATGTGACTTACTTAATGTCTTACGTAATGCCTCACATCTTAGATAAGAACAAAGTGCAGAGTTTCCTTGGAGATAACAGGAAGCTGTGAAAGTGTAACCTTTGGTATGCAAGAGACTGCTTGAAGGATCCTTTGTGTGCCGAGAGACGGCTTGGAGGATCTTTTGTGGGCCAAAGACTGTGAGAGGGATGCTAAGGGATTAAAGAGGAAATGCATTGTTACTTGTGATTTGAATGCAATGTGACTTGTGAGCTGTGGGAGACCTGGGTATATAAGGGACGAGTTTTTTCTGAGATGTCCTCTTTCTACTTTGCTCATGTTGGAGACGTGTAATAAACTGCCTTGAGACAAACATGCCTCGTCAATTACACACTCCACACTGGTGACCCAAGACGTAGCATGCAGCAAGAAGAGAATTCCCCGGGGCCAGCCTTGTCAGGAGCCCCCAGCCAAGTGTATGCTGTTACGGTCCAGCTACCGGACTTTTGGCAGAACAACCCGCACTCCTGGTTCCACTTGGTTGAGGCACAGTTCGCACTCTGGGGAATATCGGTAGATGACACGAAATTCTACCATGTGATCACAAAGCTCGATAACCACACGGCTCAGCATGTGGAGAGCCTTCTGGAGCAGCCACCAGCCAGCGACAAATACGGCGCGTTGAAGGCTGCACTCATCCAGCACTACACTCTCTCGGTTTAGGAGAGAGCAGAGAGACTCCTGGCGCTGACCGAGTTGGGAGATGGCACGTCCATTGACCTGATGGAGAAGATGCTGAGGTTGAAAGGCTCGGACGATGACCACTTCATCTTTACCCACCTTTTCCTCAGGACCCTACCGTCAGCGACGAGAGCGACCCTGGCCAGTTCGCCGTTGTTGGCCCAGCGGGACTACCGTGCGCTGGCCTGGGAGGCACATCGGATTGTCAACGCCAGCAGAGAGCGCGCGGCCACGGCGGCAGCGACGGAGCTCGGCTCGACGGCCGGAGATGGCAGGGAGCCAGGGACAGCGGTAGCAGAACCACCGACGACGGCAGCGGCGGGGGCCAAGGAACGCGGAGGAGACACCCTTTGTTTCTACCACCGCCGCTTTGCAGAGAAGGCACGCAAATGTATACCACCGTGCCAGTTCAAGCGCTCGGGAAATGCCAAGACCGGGGGTCGGTAGCAGCTGCGACCCTCGGGGAGGAGAACAAGCTGCTCTACTTGACGGACGCACGCTCGAGGAGGCATTTCCTCGTGGACACAGGCGCCCAGTTGAGTTTCATCACGCCTTCCTACGCTGACCGGCTGGCAGGTTCCGGCAGTCCCGAGATGGCAGCAGCGAGCGGCTCGGAGATTAAGACCTTTAGTGAGAGGACTCTGCTTCTGTCTCTACACGGCCGTACATTTGAGTGGACTTCTGTCATAGCAGCATTGAATTTCAATATATTGGGGGCTGATTTTTTGTGCTCACATGGTTTGTTGGTTGATGTCGCTAACAGGCGCCTGGTTAATGCACTTTCTTTTGATTCTATTCCCTGTACAGCTCGAGCGGCCCGGCCAACAGCACAAGCCAATGTCACAGCTGCAAGCGGTAAGTTCCACACACTGCTCACTCAGTTCCCAGCACTCACGGTCCCCACATTTTCGGCAGCCGTCGCTAAACACGGGGTGGAACATTTTATTACCACCACCGGGCCGCCTGTTTTTGCAAAACCTCGGCGCTTGGACGCAGCTAAACTGGCCATAGCGCGCGAGGAGTTCGCCAACCTGGAGAGGTTGGGCATCATCAGGCGTTCGAACAGCCCATGGGCTTCCCCGCTACACATGGTCCCGAAAGCTGACGGCTCGTGGCAACCTTGCGGGGATTTCCGCAGGTTGAACAATGCCACAGCGCATGACCGCTACCCAATCCCTTATATCCAAGATTTTTCCATGCATTTGGCAGGGGCGCACATTTTTTCTAAAATAGACTTGGTCCGCGGTTACCACCAAGTCCCAGTGCGCGCTGAGGACATACCCAAAACAACGGTGATAACTCCATTTGGCCTATTCGAGTTTTTGCGCATGCCATTCGGGCTTAAAGGGGCTGCACAGACGTTCCAACGCATGATGGACGCGGTGCTGCACGATCTCCCTTTCGTGTTCGTCTACTTGGACGATATCTTGGTAGCCAGCGCGTCCGAAGACGAACACGAAAACCACCTCGTGGCAGTTTTCCGGAGGTTGGGAGAGCACAGGTTAATAATCAACCCAGCGAAGTGTCAGTTCGGGGTGACGCAGGTCGATTTTTTTAGGACACCGCGTCTCCTCCGAAGGAGCGGTTCCGCTACCTGACAAAGTGCGCGCTGTAGCAGATTTCCCCCGGCCGCAGACGGTCAGGGCGCTGCAGGAGTTTTTGGGAATGGTGAATTTTTATAACCGTTTCCTCCCCCGCGCAGCGCAGCTCAAAGCAGCCCTGGCAAACGCTGCATTGTTGGCACATCCAGACCCAACGGCCCGCATAGCGCTCACCACTGACGCGTCTGATGTGGCCATAGGGGCGTTCGTGGAGCAGCATGTAGCCGGGGCTTGGCAGCCGCTCGCCTTTTTCAGCAGGACCTTGCGCGACAGTGAACGTAAATACAGCGCGTTTGACAGGGAGTTGCTGGCTCTCCATTTGGCCATTCGCCACTTCCAGTTATGGCTAGAAGAACATTCGCGATGACCAAAGTTTCAGAACCGTGGTCGGGCCGGCAGCAGAGGCAGCTAGCCGCGATCTCAGAGTTTACTACCGATATTCAGCACCTGTCGGGTAAACTGAATGTAGTGGCAGACTGCCTCTCGCGCGCCATGGCTGCCCCCGTCCGCGTGGGGATAGATTATACAGCCATGGCCGCGGAGCAGGTTAGTGACACGGATGTGCGCGCGCTACAGTCTGGACCAACAGGGTTAAGGCTGGAGAGCAGGGTGCTGCAAGACGGTATGCCTCCTCTAATCTGTGATGTCTCCACGGGGCGACCACGTCCCGTGGTATCGGCAGCGTGGCGCCGCCGCGTTTTCGACTCAATTCATTCTTTGGCGCACCCGGGGGTGCGTGCGTCGGTCAAAATGGTAGCGGAAAAATTTGTGTGGCCGGGCCTCTGCAAACAAGTTAAAGAGTGGGCGGCAGCCTGCATGGTGTGTCAACGAGCCAAGGTACACAGACACACGAGGGCTCCCTTGGAGCCATTTCTCATTCCGGCTAACAGGTTTGACCACGTTCACGTGGACCTCGTGGGTCCCCTCCCACCATCACAGGGGTGCATGCACCTTCTGACAATGGTGAACCGCACCACGCGCTGGCCGGAGGTGGTTCCTTTGGCGTCAACAACAGCCGAGGAGGTGGTGCGCGAGTTTGTAACAGCATGGGTGGCGCGTTTTGGAGTCCCGTCGGACATTACATCCGACAGAGGCCCTCAATTTGTTTCCGAACTTTGGTCAACAATGGCCCGCAGCCTAGGTGTCACAATTCACCGTACAACCACGTACAATCCACAGGCTAATGGGTTATGCGAAGGTTTCCACAGGTCATTGAAAGCAGCTCTCAGAGCGTCACTGACGGATGCAAATTGGGTAGACAAGCTACCGTGGGTTTTATTAGGGTTGCGTTCTGCGCCTAAAGAAGACTTAGAAGCTTCCCCAGCTGTTTTTGCGCAGCCACTTCGGCTGCCCGGGGAGTTTCTCCCGGATAATCCGGCGCCAGGCAGCTCCCCATCTCAGCTGTTGCAGCGTAGCATCGACACGGGCACGCTGCCGGGCCCTGCCCACCACAGTTTTCCGCATGTTTTTGTGCCTAAAACTTTGAAGAACGCGGAGTTTGTTTTTGTCAGACACGATGCACATCAACCCCCACTGCGACCGCCTTATGATGGACCGTTCAGAGTGTTGGAAACAGAGGACAAACATTTTTTGCTAGATTTGGGGGGTAGGAGGGAAAAGGTTGGCATAAACAGACTCAAACCCGCTTTTGTGGTGGCGGACAAGCAAGTGCTGTTGGCGAGGGCCCCTCGGCGTGGAAGACCCACACGAGGAGCTTCCCAGAGTAATATTTCCCCAGAACACCCGCGGGGACTGACAAAAGGTTTTCACCCCCAGACAACAGCTCCCCAGCAGGACAGCGCCGCTGAGGCGGTGAATCCTGGTTACAGCAGATACGGGAGAAGACTGAAGCCCAAGCAGCATGTGGCTGATGTGTAATGATTCTATCACAGCATGCAGACTGTTATTCTGTTGTTCGATCTAAAATGTTTGGGCGGGGTGGTGTAGCCACACATGTGACTTACTTAATGCCTTACATAATGCCTCACATCTTAGATAAGAACAAAGTGCAGAGTTTCCTTGGAGATAACAGGAAGCTGTGAAAGTGTAATCTTTGGTATGCAAGAGACTGCTTGGAGGATCTTTTGTGGGCCAAAGACTGTGAGGGGGATGCTAAGGGATTAAAGAGGAAATGCATTGTTACTTGTGATTTGAATGCAATGTGACTTGTGAGCTGTGGGGAGACCTGGGTATATAAGGGACGAGTTTTTTCTGAGATGTCCTCTTTCTACTTTGCTCATGTTGGAGACGTGTAATAAACTGCCTTGAGACAAACATGCCTCGTCAATTACACACTCCACAACATGTTTATTTATTTTCCATCAGGCATGTCAGGGAGCCCTTTGGGTCCGTCGCTCCCTGACAGCTCGGGAACTCGGCAGCTCGGATGTTTCACACACATCCACACTTTATTCATTCCCATTAACACGTTTTTGGGGTTTTGTTCAAAAAAATGCACAAAACCACTCCTGCACCTGGGTTTTTGATTCACTAATTCCTGGCCTTGAATGTTAGCAGTAACGTATCACGTCACTGAGACAAGCGTCTTGACGTGCGTCAAGAGTGAGCCATAGGCGGATGTAACGGAAAGAATCTGGTAATTTTTCTAAATAAAACATCATGCAGACATAATAAATAAAACAGAAGTAATGGAAGTTATTTATTCTTTCTGTGCAGCCCTGTACCAAATGAACCACAGACCGGTCCACGGCCCGGGGGTTGGGGACCTCTGGTTTAGACCATGGTGCCATATGTGTGAGAGAGAGAGAGAGCGAGAGAGAGAGAGAGAGAGAGAGAGAGAGAGAGAGAGAGAGAGAGAGAGATCAGACTAACTTGTGTTTCTGCTGAAGTCAGCAGTATCTGTCACTGTAAAAATGAAAATCTCACTAAGATAAAATACCTTAAATCAAGGCTTTATGCTTGTTTTTCTCTCACAAGATAATTTTGACAAGACAAGAATTTCTTTTTGTTGTGCAGTTTTCAGAAAGATTTTACTTGTTTTAAGGTCATTTTTACTTGTTTTAAGAAATTCAATCTTACTTTGTTGGCAGAGATTTGTTCTAATTTTAACTAAAATTATCTATTGCCAGAATTTTCTGCTTATTTTCAGTAAAATTATCTGCCAACAGAGCAAGAAATTTTGACTTATCAAACTGCTTCAAAGCAGTTTGCAACGATCTTCAACATGGAAAATGTTCTCCCACATCAACTGCACAGCAAGAATAAATATCTTGTCAGACAAAAACCAGCAGAAACAGCCGGAATTGATTTCATTTGACTGATATTGACTTTTTGCAGTGTAGTTGTGTTTTCTAGCTCACAGCTGCATTAGTTCTCAAAGAGAAACAAAAATGAGGCCGTAGTGGCTCAGGAGGTAGAGCAGGTGGCCCAATAACTGGAAGGTCGGCGGTTTGAATCCCGCTCCCCCCACCTTGCTCTTGTGTCCTTGGCCAAGACACGTTGCCCACCTTGCCTCCATTGGCAGCATATGGATTGGCAGCCATATTGTTGTCAGTCTGCCCCAGGGCAGCTGTGGCTACAGAAGTAGCTTACCTCTATCATTGTCTGTGGACTGAATGAAGAATGGACTCATTATAAAGTCTTGGGTGTCATGAAAAGTGCCATAGAAATGCAATCCATCATTAAAAACATAGTTATTACATATTTTAAACTGAGATTCTGTTGGGGGGGGGGGGGGCTACAAAACCTCTCAGCCCAAGGGCCTAATGGCAAGTTAAGGTGGCCCTGGCCACAAGACCAGATAGGGACGTGCTTCTGTCCAAACGGAACCAGTGCAGACATGCAGCCAGCAGGGGGCGACCTTCTCTTCCATCTGTGTAGACCCAGACCAGTGTGGTCCAAGTCAAACCTTCTCTGTGTCTGTCTGACCAAAAAGGTGAAGCTTTAAACATCTGAACTCTAACAAAGCTTTGCTGAACTTACTGATCCGCTTCAAGCAGAACAATTCAGTTCTAACAGTTGTGGCTCGGTGCTGCAGCCTGACAGCTGGAGGAGCAAAGTTCAAGTTCACATTCAGCCACTAATACAGTGGTCCCCAAACTACGGCCCGCGGGCCGGATACGGCCCGCCTCCACATTTGGCCTGGCCCCCTGAACAATACCAGAGACACTTACCCCCACCCCCCTCCACTCCCTCCTGCACAGAGCTTTTCCCGCACCTCGCTTCCAAGTCGGCCGAGCGCCGTCTCGTTCCCCTGCTGAGCGTGTGCTCAGCCATGCATTCTGTGCCATGGATTCTCTGTATCACTGTATAAAGAGCTGACTGTTCATGCCTCACTATCGCACTTAGAATTCGCTCTTAGACATCTGCTCAGAGCTCTTTCACAGAGCGCTGGGTGAGCCTCGTGATGGAGGAATAAAACACCTTTAAACTTCCGCTTGCTGTGTCCGCCTGCACTGATTTTTTCCTCCACACTGGTAAGCGTTATGATTTTTTTTTTTCAGTCTGGCCACACGATCGAGACTAATACACGCACAGAACGTGACATTCTATTCCACCCTTTTGCATTCTGTGCCCCTATCTGAACCCCCCCCCCCCCCCGCCCAGAAAAAAAAAAAATCCTACACTCACCCCTGTCAAATAAAACGGAATAATGGTGAAAAGGTTAGCTAAGAGAAAAATTGATTCAGAATGCAGGGTATTTAACCTGCAGTGGAGAAACGATTATTTTTTTGTTCAATGCAAAGAAAAGGCTGTTCAGCAGCGGTGTCTACAAGCCTGCTGGAACCTACAAAAGGTTTATAAGGAAGAAACACAACTTTGAGAGACTGCTCATAGGAGTCATTTAAGGAAGAGATTCTGCTCTGACAACTAAGCTGAACTTTTACCTGTTCAGATTGTGCACGGCACAACACAAAGTTAATGTTCCATGGACTTTTTTCTGTGAAGAACCCAGAGAGGGTTATTTGGTTATTATTTATTTCATAAATAGTGTTTTTATTTATTTTCTGACTTTTTTTCCTGTGAAGATCCCGGAAAGGGTTATTAATATTTGGTCATTTGTGGCTTTCTGGAAAACAATAAATGTTTGCGTTTAGGCACCTGTCCGATTGTCACACTTTTTCTGTTACCAACTGACCCCGGCCCCCATCAGAGAAGGCAAAAGTTATGTGGCCCTCACAGGAAAAAGTTTGGGGACCCCTGCACTAATATTTCAGCAGGTTAAAGTAAAAACTGATTCTTACTTTGAGTCTGAAGGTCCAGGTCCATCACTGAAGACTAGAGGTTTTCCTCTGGACGTATCACTCCTCAGAGACAGACATGTGGATCCTCCAGACTCTGCTCTGTCCTCCTCTTCCTCCATCTTGATGATGTCCGTCAGTCTGAGAAATAAACCACAAATCCTCAGTCAGTGTTGTTGTTCTGGACTGTGTTCTATGTGGTTCTGAGGTTCTCATGGTTGTTCCATGGACACTAGAACATTAGAAACACCTGTCAGTAGAAAACACACTAAAACCTCCTTAATAAGCAGAACATCCCTGCTGTGTTAAGGTGGAATCCTTCTTCCTTCTGCCTGATCTGATCAGAGAAGTTCTCCAGAACAAACAGTTGCTGCTCCCAGCAGCTGTCTGGTGAAGTCAAAGCCTCCTGCAGAGAATCAAAGTGTTGACTTGTGACTCTTCTTCTTCCCTCTACAGTCCTCAGGAACTAAACTGACTCAGGTTCAGGTTCAGGTTCAGGTTACTTTATTTGTACCCGTAGGTAGATTTGTTTTGCAGTTGGTGACATCCATATTTACAAGCCACTAATTACATTCATCATAGACACAAACACAGGCACACATCTTACAAAATAGGTAAATATAAAATATGTACAATATAATTTTTATAGCTTGTTCAACTCTTTGACAGCAGCAGGGACAAAGCTGTTTTTGTAGCGCTGGGTTCTACTTTTTGGGACAGCAAACCTCAATGTCAATGGAAAATGAACGAGCTCAGAATAAATAGGACATTAATATTTTTAAAGTGTATAAGTGAATAAAGTTCATTTATGGCTCCTTTTAAAGCAAAAGAAAAACAAAATGCTTCTAATAAACAATAAAAACGAAAAATAGAGAGTGAATGAGAGGGAGTCGGGTGTAATGGTGAAGATGTAAGGAGTAGAGGTAGTGAAGGCAGATGAGTTTAAATACCTGGGGCTAACCATCCAAAGCAATGGAAAATGCACAAGAGAGGTGAAGAAGAGAGAGCAGGCAGGGTGGAGTGGGTGGAGACGAGTGTCAAGGGGGATTTGTGACAGAAAGGTAGCAGCAAGAGTGAAAGGGAAGATTTACAAGACGGTAGTGAGACCTGCTATGATGTATAGCTGGAAACAGTGGCGCTGACAAAAACCCAGGAGACAGAGCTGGAGGTGTCAGAGATGAAGATGCTGAGATTCTCTCTGGGAGTGACTAGGAGGGACATTAGAGCCTTTATTACTCCCACAATGGGGAAATTACTACCCTAAATATGTTTAAAATATGTTGAAATCCTACAACAGTACAGAGAATGAAAGGAGAGTGATGGGACCAACTGCCCACCAGGCCTGGATGGATTACATGGAATAGCTGCAGGAGAAGCACCAGCGGGGACTCTGGGTCCAGGTGAGCGACTGTGTGCATCAACTCTCTGGCTACAGCCTGAGCCGCCGGTCCTGTTCCTTCCCTCTCCACTGTGTTCATGCTACCCCGATGAATGTGAGGCCGCATGTGATGCATTTGGGCAGGATACGGCTTAGCTGCTGAACACACCTGGAGAAGCAGCAGCAAGCAGCTGGGCAGCCCGTCTACCGTTGGCCTACTGTGTGGGTTCACATCCTGGTGTGTTGTGGACTGTGCTGGTCCCTTGTAACGCTCGTGTCCTCCTGAAGCTCCCGCTGCCTGGTCACATATGCCGAATAATCGTTCAGACCCTCCACAATCACCGCAACATTATATTACACATGTTTAAAGCTTTAGTTTTTCACCATTATCATTTTCTCGTCAAATTCAGGCACAAATCTCTCAAACTGAGTTTTATCCAATCAGGACCGAGTCAATTCTGAACCCCACCCAGCAGCTTCCGGGCTGCTCTGAAGTACCTTCCATGGACTAGGTCCTGAAAACTTCACCTTTCAAGGAGGTTCCTGTAGTGGAGACACAGACCACAGGGGAGGTTCCTGCAGAATTGGTTCTTGGTTGCTGTAGTGGAAACGGGGCTAAATAATGGACTCCAGGACCCAGGGCTGAACTTGGCCTCCTAATTCTACAGGCATTTCATGATGAGGAATTTTTGAAGTGACCCTCAGCTCTGAAAGAATTCCTGCTGCAGGTCAGGAGCAGCGTAGAAATTGTCCTGGAGTCAAAGTAGCGTTACCTTATGATCGGCTATTAATTCCTCAGGGACGAGTCGCCACTAAAAATCCTGCAGGAAATGCAAGAAAGGATCGACTGTCACATGAATCTGGGTCTTTGGAGTTTAAATTGACGACTTTTTCCATCATCAAATCAAAACTTATTTCACATACATTTGACATCTTCTGTCCTCATTTGTCCTCATGTGTCTTTTCTTGTAAAGTCTTGGCATTTTTCTTCTACGTTTGAGGCATTTTTCTCAAAAATGCTAAAGCAGTTTTGCTAATAAATGAGGCATTTTTCTTGTAAATGTAGAACTCCATGACTTCACTTAAAATCTCCAACCAGCAGCTCAAAAATGTGCAACTTTTTGCTCATTTGTTTGCAGCTTTCTGCTTGTAAAGAGTTCTGTAGAGTTGTAGAGAGTTTCTACCTCCACCAAGGAGGTCATGTTTTCACCGCCGTTGGTTGGTTGGTTGGTTTGTCTGTTAACAACATAACTCAAAAGTTATGAACGGATTCTGATGAACTTTTCTCCAGAGATGGTTCTTGGGCTAGAGAGGAACCCATGACATCTTGGTGATGATCTGAGAGTGCATACCTCAGCCAAGGCTCTGATCTTCTCACAGAGTGTCAGCAACAATCCTCCAGAACTACTGGACAGACTTGGATGCAGTTTTCACCAGAAGTGGCTCCAGGCCGACACACAAACCCGTTACAGTTTGGAGGGGATCCATGAGGGACGGAAGGAGCCTTGGTGGAGGTATGCACTCTCTGAGTGCTTCTCTAGTCTGTTATATTTCTTAGTCTTAGAAAAATAAAATATGAACTACTGACATGGACCTTTCAATAGAATCCAGATCCTATAGACAAACAGTAAAAACGTCATATTTCCTGCACCAGAAAAACTAAAAATTATAATAATTTCAGCTTTGATAATAAAAGTATAAATCAGCTAAAATGACTAAAGATCAATCATTTCTGGAATGAACAAACTGTTACCAGGACAGTTGTGGTCAGTTCAGATCAGGGAAATCAAAGTAATAATCAGTCCACACAGATGTGTTTGAATCAAAGTTACAGCAGAAATCTGGTGCCAGTAGGAATCAAATCTCACTTCTTTACATCTGAATGTGAATCACACAGTTTGAACCTGAACTGATCAGTGTCAAAGCTTTGAAAATCTGAATCTGAACGGCCTCATTTGAAAGTGAATCTGCTGCTTTGAATGTGTGTTGCAATAAAACTGAAACTACAGTGGTGTGAAAAAGTGTTGGCCCCCTAAACCTAATAACTGGTTGGGCCACAATTAGCACCAACAACTGCAATCTCATCTAATTATATATATACTGTACATAGGAGAACATGTGTGCAAAAACAAATCAACTCCTATCCATTCCCACAACTAAGGCTGGGGGGGGGGGGGCAGACTGCCGCTCAGACGCTCAGCCATGTCAACAGTGCAGTCAAACAAAACAAGGCCGTGTGTCTCAGTCAAAATCGTCCCATGAAGACCACGACCCAGACATTACATACAAATCCCAACATACACACACTACTGGCAGCCCCCACCCCAACACCCACCCATGACAGGCACACACAGACAGACAGACAGTGATGGACATTCCAAATCTACGTAACCAATTAATGGTTCAGCACACTAACCAGCAGGACTTAATCAGGCCCACCACCATCCTGGACATGAAAATTCAACCTGGAACCAACTCAGGGTCACAGCAACACTTTTTAACACGCCTTCATCCTCCCTCTCTTTTGCTTTTTAAATAAATTGACCAGGGCACCAAACAGTAAAACCACACATTCATTCACATCAGCAAAAGAACATTTCAGGAAACCCCAACGTCTCTGGGTAGCCACCATCCAGAGAACTGCCTCGGAGGCCCCGGGCACCCCCACAACACATGCACCCCTGGCCTCTGTCCACCTCCAGGGTGGAAACCCCCCTCCCTGGCCAACATGTCTTTATGCCGCCAAAATCTTCAATACAGCCACGGAGGGCCTGGGCATCCCCACAGCATCCGCTGCCACCCCCCAGTGTCGGAACCCTCCTCTCTGGCCAACATGTCTCTAACCTTCAAAACTGGTTTGTCTTCTCTGGGCCGAACCCCACCGTTGACCCGCAGGGGAACCTGACCCGGTCTCCCGTGCCACGTCATCTCAGGACCTCCTTCCTGCATCATGCTGTCCCACCAACCCGGTCCAAACTCTTACCCCAACAATGGCGTCTGGCGCTTGGCAGAACCGCACCAATTTTTCCACTCCACTGTCTTGTCCTCCAGCCTCAGCAGCCCTCTTCACGGGGACACCACAGTGCTGTCCGGTTCCCACACCAAGGGTAACACGGCCACCAGCACTGGGGTCACAATTAACACCCAGCTCGTCAGACCAGATCGTGTCCTGAACCGCGCCGTCAACCATGTCTGGCTGTAGCTGCTGTCCCTCGAGGCCCTCTGGGACACTCCTGTCGGCTCCGTCTCCCAGCCTGGGCACATTGTCACTGTTCAAGGCCCCCCTGCTCCACGTGTCTCGCTGCGTAGCCTTCATACTCAGCTGCTGCTCACGCACCATCATCCTGACCAGGCCCGCTCACCGACCTGGGCTCCTCACCGCTGCATTAGTGCTCCCGGTGTTGGTGCTCTGCTGTGCTGTCACTGTGTCCGGCTCTTGTTGTTCACTTTCAGGGCTCATAGCGTCATCCTCACCGGCATCGTTCTCCAGTCCAGACACCCCGACGCAGCTCTCGACTCCCTCGTTCCACTTGTCTTGTCGTGCAGTCTCCATATTCGGCTGTTGCTGCCACACCCCCCCCCCCCCCCGGGGCCGTCAGCCTGCCTGGCCTCGCTCGCCCGCTGCATAGCTTCCACAAACGGCTATTGCTGCTCACTTCCAGGGCTCTCAACATCACCCTCATCGGTCACGTCCTCCGACACCGGCTCCTGGCTGCTGTTCCCAGCACTCAGTCTCGGTGCTCTGCGGTGTCGTTACCGAGTCTTGTTGCCCAGTTAGCTCGCGAACCTCTGCTCTTGGAGTCAAATCGCAAGTGGTCGGCCCCACATTAGCCTTAGCCGCTAGCTCACACTGGATCACAAACTCCCTCTGCTCCACCAAGGCCAGAACTTCCTCCAACAACGGCGACACCTTAGCTTTCATCAGTGTGCATCAGCCAGACGTCACTGATGCCATGGGCCAATTTATCCCTCACCACGTTGTCCTCCAAAACCCCAAACCTGCACTTCTTAGCTCGACTACGAAGCCTCATCAGAAACAACATAAGGGACTCGCCTGTCCGCTGGCTTAGGCTCGTGAATCTGCCTCGTCTCCTGGAGACCTTGAAAGTGTCCTCGCACGTGTAATCCATAACTGTGCCCTTCAGAGGAAAAGTGGGCTATCCCACAAAACCATTATTTTGAGAAAATGAGCTCTAAAGTTGAAATATTCTCAAAAAATCAGTGTGCCTATATCATTAAAAAGTTACCCCCTATAATTACCTTCAAGGTGTGACTTAAATATGAAAATATATTTAAATCACATATTCACAACAATAAGAGAGTAGGGGTTAAAAATGTGGGATAGCCCACTTTACCTCTGAAGGGCACAACATAGAATAACACCGATTTACCTCGTGGCCAAATGTTATATCGGGAAATGACACGAGACGGAAAGCTTCTTGAGGGACATCCAGCTGAGCTTTATTAGACAGAACGCTCAACTATATACAGAGTGGGCCGTGCCCGCCTGACGTCACCCTGTGGGTGGGCACGGCATCCCAGACACACATATTTCATACATAACATGTCGACTATACAGTAAACTCAATACAACTATAAAATTAACATCTTTTGGACACTACTGGCTTGTTTTTGTGGCACGGTTAATGATATCATCACATGAGACAGTAAAACCAAACAGACTAACGGTGGTAAAAAAAAAAAAATGAAGACCTGCATGTAATTTGTAGTAAATATTTGTTAAATCAAATCGTTTTTGCTGAACAAATAGAAATAAATAGCTGAAGGTAGTTTCTGTTGTCTGGCTGAGGCCCCTGTAAGGGAGGTCTTCAACTCCCACCTCCAGAAGAACTTCAACCACATTCCGAGGGAGTCTGGAGACATGGAGTCTGAATGGGCCATGTTCTCCACCTCTGTTGTTGAAGCGGCGGCCCAGAGCTGCGGCCGCAAGGTGGTCGGTGCATCTCGTGGTGGCAACCCCCGAACCAAGTGGTGGACACCAGTGGTAAGGGGGGCCATTAAGCTGAAGAAGGAGTCCTATCAAGCTTGGTTGGCTTGTGGGACTCCCGAAGCAGCTGAGGTGTACCGGCAGGCCAAGCGGAGTGCAGCTCGGGTGGTTGCTGAAGCAAAAACCCGGGTATGGGAGGAGTTCGGTGAGGCCATGGAACAAGACTTTCGGTCGGCCTCGAAGAGATTCTGGAAAACTGTCCGGCAGCTCAGGAGGGGAAAGCAGCTCCCCGTCTACACTGTGTATGGTGCGGATGGGGTGCTGTTGACTTCAACTGGGGATATCGTCGGGCGGTGGAAGGAATACTTCGAGAATCTCCTAAATCCCACTGATACGCCTTCCACAGAGGAAGCAGGGTTTGGGGACGAGGGGGATGACTCGCCTATCACAGGGGCTGAGGTCGCCAAGGTGGTTAAAAATCTCCTTGGTGGCCGGGCCCCGGGGGTGGACGAGATTCGCCCTGAGTACCTCAAGGCCCTGGATGCTGTAGGGCTGTCATGGTTGACACACCTCTGCAACATTGCGTGGAGGTCGGGGGCAGTGCCTTTGGCATGGCAAACCGGGGTGGCGGTTCCTGTCTTCAAAAAAGGGGACTGGAGGGTGTGCTCCAACTTTAGAGGGATCACACTCCTCAGCCTCCCTGGGAAGGTCTATGCCAAGGTACTGAAGAGGAGAGTCCGGCCGTTGGTCGAACCTTGGATTCAGGAGGAGCAATGTGGTTTTCATCCTGGCCGTGGCACATCGGACCAGCTCTTTACCCTCTTGAGAATTCTCCAGGGTTTGTGGGAGTTTGCCCAACCAGTTTACATGAGCTTTGTGGACTTGGAGAAGGCATTTGACTGTATCCCTCGTGGTTTTTTGTGGGGGGTGCTTCGGGAGTATGGGGTATCGGGCTTGTTGTTACGAGCTATTCGGTCTCTGCACGACTGTTGTGAGAGTTTGGTTCGTATTGCCAACACTCGGTCAGAGTCATTCCCAGTGAGAGTTGGACTCTGCCAGGGCTGCCCTTTGTCATGATCCTGTTCATAATTTTTATGGACAGGATTTCTAGGCGCAGCCAGGGAATGGAGGGTGTTATGCTTGGTGACCACAGGATCTCATCTCTGTTGTTTGCAGATGATGTTGTCCTGTTGGCTTCATCCAACAATGACCTACAGCTTTTGCTGGGACGGTTTGCCACTGAGTGTGAAGCAGCTGGGATGAGAATCAGCACCTCCAAGTCCGAGTCCATGGTCCTCAGCTGGAAAAAGGTGGATTGTCCTCTCTGGGTTGGGGACAGGCTCCTGCCCCAAGTGGAGGAGTTTAAGTATCTTGGGGTCTTTTTCACGAGTGAGGGGAAAATGGAGCGAGAGATCGACAGACGGATTGGAGCAGCATCTGCAGTGATGCGGACGTTGTACCGATCTGTTGTGGTGAAGAGGGAGCTTAGTTCTAAGGCAAAGCTGTCGATTTACCAGTCAATCTACGTTCCTACTCTCACCTATGGTCACGAGCTTTGGGTAATGACCGAAAGAATGAGATCGCAGATACAAGCGGCTGAAATGAGCTTTCTCCGTAAGATTGCTGGACTCACTCTCAGAGATAGGGTGAGGAGCTCAGTCATCCGGGAGAGGCTCAAAGTAGAACTGCTGCTCCTCTACATTGAAAGGAGTCAGTTGAGGTGGTTTGGGCATCTGATCAGGATGCCTCCTGGACGCCTCCCACTGGGAGGAGACCCTGGGGCAGACCCAGGACTCAGTAGAGAGACTATGTCTCCCAGCTGGTCTGGGAACACCTTGGTATCCTCTCTGGAGAGCTGGAGCAGGTGGCTGGGGAGAGGGAAGTCTGGGCTTCTCTGCTTGAACTGCTGCCTCCGTGACCCGGACCTCCGGAAAAGCGGTAGAAGATGGATGGATGGATGGATGGAAAAACTCTTGTTCCATAAAAAGATAAATGATATAAAATTGTTCTGTTTGTCATGATTAAACTTTCCTTAAAATATCTTAAGTTCGGCTTGTAAAACATGCCAAAAACAATTGGTTATTTATCACTTTTTTCAGCTTTTTTCACATTTTTTTAAGGCTAAAATCATCAAAGTTTCCTCTGAAGTCTGGTGCTACAACTACTGTCCAAATTTAAATCCACCTTTTTATACCATCATTGTGTTCTTTGACAACTTTGAATAATGTCTAGTTAAAATACACATTTAAAGGTAGTATTGTGGGTTTTAAAATATAAATTTGTCATTTTTCTGGTGTTTTTATGAACTTTTTTCATCCCATTTTTAACTGTAAATTTTCAAGTTTTGTTTCTGGTAAATTGATGACATTTGTTTCCTCATAAACTTGTACTTGTCAATATGTTACTCAGTTTTTTTTTTTTAGATGGAGAAATTATTTCTTTCTTATAAAATTTTTATAAGATTTGTCTGTTTTATTTTTGTAATTTTTTAATCCAGAAGAGTCTTGTGAAAGTGACACATTTTCTCTTGTGAATGTGACGTTGATTCCAATGTGAAATCTACTGTCTGGGTCCAATTTTATATCCTGTCTGCTAATGTAACTGTAGTGCTGTTGATCCCATCTAGCTGCTATGCTCCTGACCTGTGCATAGAACTGTGTCCAGATGTGGATTTATTCACTGCTCTGGCTAACCAGTTCTGATCTGGTTCTCTGATTAACTATTGCTCTGAGTGCTGCTATCCCTTTGCTGCTGCAATCCTTGAATTTCCCTCATTGTGGGACTAATACAGTCTGATCTTGTCTCATCTGATGATATTTTGGTTGTTTCCTGGTGCCAGAAATTTACTCCATGGAAATAAAACATTTTCTAACTCAAATTAATAAAGGAAAGGCAAAAAGGTGAATAAATTCCACCTGAAAACCTGAAATAGTTTGATGTTCAAAGGTGATCTTGCCCCTCCCCAACCATGAGTCCTGTCAGTGTTTAAATGAAGCCAACGCCCTGACAACAGAGTCAGAGGTCCAAAGATATTCCACATCTGCTGAGCTACACATTTATTTTGAAATAAGGATTCAGTTTGGTCTGTTCTGTTGCAGGAAACTGGGAGGAAAAACAGGTTTATAATCAGACATTTAAAAGGAACTCTGATTATATTGGCATGTTAGCTCTATATGCTTTATTTTTACGTGAGTAACATAACTATAATATAATTTTTTTGAAAATAATTCCCAGTTTTATATATTTTTAAAAAACTTTATTACGATGTAAATCGCCATTTTTGTTTATGTCGCAATGCATTCTGGGTAGTGACGTAGGATGGTTGCAGCCGTTTTTTCTGTCTTATACAAGCCAAGAAGCGAAGCTCCTAACTCCTGCCATTTGTCAGTGAAAATGCCACATTGCGCGGCTTTTGGATGTAATTTCCAATCAAAGGGAACTAAAGAGAGCGGGGTAAGCCTCCATAGCTTTCCTAAAGAGGGAAAGTGGAGGAAAAAGTGGGGCGGCAGTGGCTCAGCAGGTAGAGCAGGTCGTCTAATAACCCCATGGTTGGCGGTTCGCATCACGCTCTCCCCAGATATCCTGCCGTTGTGTCCCTGGGCAAGACACTTCACCCGCATTGCCTCCAGTGCCCAGAACACTGGGTATGAATGTGTAAAAATGTTTAAATGCTCGGTGGTGGCTGGAGAGGCTGTTGGCACGGATTGGCAGCCACATTTCCCTCCCTCTGAGTGTCTGTGATCACGCGTTATAGCGCACGCCTGATAAAGCTGACATATGTATTAATCACGCTATGATAAAGCACGATATCGCTTGTGCACGCTCAAGTGAATCACGGTTCGAATTTTGTCACCGTGCATACCTGTCAAGTGATACGGTTTCGCTGTATTTTAATACGGGGAAAATGCAATTTTAGCAAATACGGGCGTATTGCCATTTCTGTATGCCAAAAAGAAAAATATACGGGAAAAAAATTATTGAGAGTGTGGAGGAACACCTCATGTGTGACCCCCACAGTGTACAGGGCTGGCAGAGTGCTCAGCGTGGGCAATTATCAAAACAGTGAGAGGTATGGACTGATCATTATGCTTTGCACACGCTCTGAGCGATATTGTGCTTTATCATAGCATGATTAATACATATCTTGTGGAGTGTGTAAAAGATGAGGCAAGTTTGTCTCAGGCAGTTTATTACACGTCTCACACATAAGCATCGTAGAAAGAGGCATTACAGACAAAACGCTCCCCTTAAATACCAGGTCTTCCTACAGCTGCTTCTACACATCAAAGTTCACATTTGCATTCACAACAAAGGTCACATTGCATTCACTTCCTTAATCCCTTAACATCCCCCTCGCAGTCTCCGACACACAAAGGATCCTCCAAGTAGTCTCTGATACACAAAAGATCACAATCCCACAACTTCCTGTTATCACCCAGAAAACTCTGCTCTTTGTTCTTATCTAAGATGCGAGTCATTATGGTTCCCATATGGCGGCTACACCACCCCCCCCCCGAGCATATTGGATCGAACAAAAGAACAACAGTCTGTATGCTGTGACAGAATCATTACACATCAATCCACATGCTGCTTGGGCTTCAGTCTTCTCCCGTATCTGCTGTAACCAGGATTCACCGCCTCCACGGTGCTGTCCTGCTGGGGAGCTGCTGTCTGGGGGTGAAAACCTTTTGTCAGCCCCTGCGGGTGTTCTGGGGAATCTCCCCGTCGGGGTCTACCACGCCGAGGGATCCTTGCCAACAGCACTTGCTCATCCGCCACCACAAAAGCGGGTTTGAGTCTGTTGATGCCAACCTTTTCCCTCCTACCCCCCAAATCTAGCAAAAAATGCTTGGCCCCTGTTTCCAGCACTCTGAACAGTCCATCATAAGGTGGGCGCAGTGGGGGGCGATGTGCATCGTGTCTGACGAAAACAAACTCCGCGTTTTTCAAAGTTTTAGGCACCAAAACGCGCGGAAAACTGTGGTGGACAGGGCCCGGCAACGTGCCTGTTTCCACGCTACGCTGCAACAGCTGAGACGGGGAGCTGTCCGGAGCAGGATTATCTGGGAGAAACTCCCCTGGCAGCCGAAGTGGCTGCGCAAAAATGAGCTCAGCTGGGGAGGCTTCTAAGTCCTCTTTAGGCGCAGAACGTAACCCCAATAAAACCCATGGTAGCTTGTCTACCCAATTTGCATCCGTCAGTGACGCTCTGAGAGCTGCTTTCAATGACCTATGAAAACGTTCGCATAACCCATTAGCCTGCGGATTGTACGCGGTTGTGCGGTGAATTGTGACACCCAGGCTGCGGGCCATTGTTGACCAAAGTTCGGAAACAAATTGAGGGCCTCTGATGGACGTAATGTCCGACGGGACTCCAAAACGAGCCACCCATGCTGTTAAAAACGCGCGTGCCACCTCCTCGGCTGTGGTTGATGCCAGTGGAACCACTTCCGGCCAGCGCGTGGTGCGGTCCACCATTGTCAGAAGGTGTGTGCACCCCTGTGACGGCGGGAGGGGGCCCATGAGGTCCACGTGAACATGGTCGAACCTCTTAGCCGGGATGTGAAACGGCTCCAAGGGAGTTCTCGTGTGTCTGTGTACCTTGGATCGTTGGCACGCCACGCAGGCTGCTGCCCACTCTTTAACTTGTTTGCGAAGGCTCGGCCACACAAATTTCTCTCCTACCATTTTGACTGACGCACGCACTCCCGGGTGCGCCAAAGAATGGATCGAGTCAAAAACGCGGCGGCGCCACGCGGCCGGTACCACGGGATGTGGTCACCCAGTGGAGACATTGCAGATTAGGGGGGGCATACCGTCTTGCAGCACCCTGCTCTCCAGCCTTAACCCTGTTGGTCCAGACTGGAGTGCGCGCACATCCGCGTCACTAACCTGCTCCGTGGCCATGGCTGCGTAATCTATCCCCACGCGGACTGGGGCAGCCACGGCGCGCGAGAGGCAGTCTGCCACTACATTCAGTTTACCCGCCACATGCTGAATATCGGTAGTAAACTCTGAGATCGCGGCCAGCTGTCTCTGCTGCCGGCCTGACCACGGTTCTGAAACCTTGGCCATCGCGAATGTTAGTGGCTTGTGGTCAACGAACGCGGTGAAACAGAGTCCTTCCAGCCAGAACTGGAAGTGGCGAATGGCCAAGTGGAGAGCCAGCAACTCCCTGTCGAACGCGCTGTATTTACGTTCACTATCGCGCAAAGTCCTGCTGAAAAAGGCGAGCAGCGAATCCCAAGGTTGTGCAGCTCCTTACGTACGGGATCATACTGCTTCCTCAATTGTTGGATTCCTGTGGCCCAATCTGGGTAGAACCGCACCTGCTGATCCTGGTGTTTAATCTCTCCTTTAGCTCGTGCTGCGTTGAAGATCTTCATCCTGTCTCTGTTGCTGACAAACTTCATAATTAAGGTCCTCGGTGGTCCCTTATCTCTCCGTGGGCCAATACGATGCGCGCCCTCCAAAACCACCGCCGGCCGCAGCTCCGCACTGCCCAGCGCCTCCGGAATCCACTTTTCCAGAAAAGAACCAGCCTCAAGTTGTTCTGTCTCGACCGGGATTCCAAATCCAGAATATTTTCTTCTAGACATTTATTTTTTTTTTCCAAAGTGCGCACCTTTAATTGGAGACAATTGACGTCATCTTCAGCACTTGTGATACGAAGCTCCATCTGCGCCATTCGTTCCACACAGTCACCCAATTCCTTTCTCATTCCTTCCAACGCTGCCATAATCCCATCAAATCTAGAGGAAAATTCTGCTCTCATTGAACTTATAGCCGCCAGCAACGCACCTGTGTCGCCTTCCGCAGCTCCCGCACCGCTGTTCGCTTCCTCCGCCATATTTGGTGCATTAACTACTGCGTCACAGACCTGAAAGTCCGTTAATTTGGACTGTTTCTGCGGCTCGCTTTTTCCTCTCCCTGGTTTTCCAGCCTTAGGCTTCGCCGACATATCCTCGCCCAAACGCTGGGATACGTTCTGTCCCAAATGAGAGAGTTATTTGCCGAATTTTTTTTTCTCCAGGAGCAGAGCAGAGTGAGACGCGTCCGTCTTACGTGGCAGCCATAACCGGAAGTCAAGACGTTTGTTTTTTACTCATTTTGCTAGCTTGTGGTTTAGCAACGGCTATTTTCGAAATGACGATACAGCCTGCAGCCGGTCTCCTAGTATCACAATATGTGGGCGGGAAGCACCTACAATTCAATTCTTTTTTTATTCAATAGTAGAAAATACATAGTACACACAAATTAAAAATATGCTAATAATACAAGTAAATACCTCCTAATTTGGATAAAAAAAATATTAAAAAATGCACATTGTAGCCACACATGTGACTTACTTAATGTCTTACGTAATGCCTCACATCTTAGATAAGAACAAAGTGCAGAGTTTCCTTGGAGATAACAGGAAGCTGTTAAAGCGTAACCTTTGGTATGCAAGAGACTGCTTGAAGGATCCTTTGTGTGCCGAGAGACGGCTTGGAGGATCTTTTGTGGGCCAAAGACTGTGAGAGGGATGCTAAGGGATTAAAGAAGAAATGCACTGTTACTTGTGATTTGAATGCAATGTGACTTGTGAGCTGTGGGAGACCTGGGTATATAAGGGACGAGTTTTTTCTGAGATGTCCTCTTTCTACTTTGCTCATGTTGGAGACGTGTAATAAACTGCCTTGAGACAAACATGCCTCGTCAATTACACACTCCACACTGGTGACCCAAGACGTAGCATGCAGCAAGAAGAGAATTCCCTGGGGCCAGCCTTGTCAGGAGCCCCCAGCCAAGTGTATGCCGTTACGGTCCAGCTACCGGACTTTTGGCAGAACAACCTGCACTCCTGGTTCCACTTGGTTGAGGCACAGTTCGCCCTCTGGGGAATATCGGTAGATGACACGAAATTCTACCATGTGATCACAAAGCTCGATAACCACACGGCTCAGCATGTGGAGAGCCTTCTGGAGCAGCCACCAGCCAGCGACAAATACGGCACGTTGAAGGCTGCACTCATCCAGCACTACACTCTCTCGGTTGAGGAGAGAGCAGAGAGACTCCTGGCGCTGACCGAGTTGGGAGATGGCACGTCCATTGACCTGATGGAGAAGATGCTGAGGTTGAAAGGCTCGGACGATGACCACTTCATCTTTACCCACCTTTTCCTCAGGACCCTACCGTCAGCGACGAGAGCAACCCTGGCCAGTTCGCCGTTGTTGGCCCAGCGGGACTACCGTGCGCTGGCCTGGGAGGCACATCGGATTGTCAACGCCAGCAGAGAGCGCGCGGCCACAGCGGCAGCGACGGAGCTCGGCGCGATGGCCGGAGATGGCAGGGAGCCAGGGACAGCGGTAGCAGAACCACCGACGACGGCAGCGGCGGGGGCCAAGGAACGCGGAGGAGACACCCTTTGTTTCTACCACCGCCGCTTTGCGGAGAAGGCACGCAAATGTATACCACCATGCCAGTTCAAGCGCTCGGGAAATGCCAAGACCGGGGGTCGGTAGCAACTGCGACCCTCGGGGAGGAGAACAAGCTGCTCTACTTGACGGACGCACGCTCGAGGAGGCATTTCCTCGTGGACACAGGCGCCCAGTTGAGTTTCATCACGCCTTCCTACGCTGACCGGCTGTCAGGTTCCGGCGGTCCCGAGATGGCAGCAGCGAGCGGCTCGGAGATTAAGACCTTTAGTGAGAGGACTCTGCTTCTGTCTCTACACGGCCGTACATTTGAGTGGACTTTTGTCATAGCAGCATTGAATTTCAATATATTGGGGGCTGATTTTTTGTGCTCACATGGTTTGTTGGTTGATGACGCTAACAGGCGCCTGGTTAATGCACTTTCTTTTGACTCTATTCCCTGTACAGCTCGAGCGGCCCGGCCAACAGCACAAGCCAACGTCACAGCTGCAAGCGGTAAGTTCCACACACTGCTCACTCAGTTCCCAGCACTCACGGTCCCCACATTTTCGGCAGCCGTCGCTAAACACGGGGTGGAACATTTTATTACCACCACCGGGCCGCCTGTTTTTGCAAAACCTCGGCGCTTGGACGCAGCTAAACTGGCCATAGTGCGCGAGGAGTTCGCCAACCTGGAGAGGTTGGGCATCATCAGGCGTTCAAACAGCCCATGGGCTTCCCCGCTACACATGGTCCCGAAAGCTGACGGCTCGTGGCAACCTTGCGGGGATTTCCGCAGGTTGAACAACGCCACAGCGCATGACCGCTACCCAATCCCTCATATCCAAGATTTTTCCGTGCATTTGGCAGGGGCGCACATTTTTTCTAAAATAGACTTGGTCCGCGGTTACCACCAAGTCCCAGTGCGCGCTGAGGACATACCCAAAACAACGGTGATAACTCCATTTGGCCTATTCGAGTTTTTGCGCATGCCATTCGGGCTTAAAGGGGCTGCACAGACGTTCCAACGCATGATGGACGCGGTGCTGCACGATCTCCCTTTCGTGTTCGTCTACTTGGACGATATCTTGGTAGCCAGCGCGTCCGAAGATGAACACGAAAACCACCTCGTGGCAGTTTTCCGGAGGTTGGGAGAGCACGGGTTAATAATCAACCCAGCGAAGTGTCAGTTCGGGGTGACGCAGGTCGATTTTTTTAGGACACCGCGTCTCCTCCGAAGGAGCGGTTCCGCTACCTGACAAAGTGCGCGCTGTAGCAGATTTCCCCCGGCCGCAGACGGTCAGGGCGTTACAGGAGTTTTTGGGAATGGTGAATTTTTATAACCGTTTCCTCCCCCGCGCAGCGCAGCTCATGCAACCGCTGTATGCTGCGCTCAAAAAACAGAAACCCGCGAATAAGATCGAGTGGTCCCCGGAGCGGGAGCGAGCGTTCTCGGAAGTCAAAGCAGCCCTGGCAAACGCTGCATTGTTGGCACATCCAGATCCAACGGCCCGCATAGCGCTCACCACTGACGCGTCTGATGTGGCCATAGGGGCGTTCGTGGAGCAGCATGTAGCCGGGGCTTGACAGCTGCTCGCCTTTTTCAGCAGGACCTTGTGCAACAGTGAACGTACGGCCGCTACGGCCGCTGAACGAACGAACGCTGGCTCTCCATTTGGCCATTCGCCACTTCCAGTTATGGCTAGAAGGGCGCCGTTTCACCGTGTTCGTTGACCACAAGCCCCTAACATTCGCGATGACCAAAGTTTCAGAACCGTGGTCGGGCCGGCAGCAGAGGCAGCTAGCCGCGATCTCAGAGTTTACTACCGATATTCAGCACGTGTCGGGTAAACTGAATGTAGTGGCAGACTGCCTCTCGCGCGCCGTGGCTGCCCCCGTCCGCGTGGGGATAGATTACACAGCCATGGCTGCGGAGCAGGTTAGTGACGCGGATGTGCGCGCGCTCCAGTCTGGACCAACAGGGTTAAGGCTGGAGAGCAGGGTGCTGCAAGACGGTATGCCTCCTCTAATCTGTGATGTCTCCACAGGGCGACCGCGTCCCGTGGTACCGGCAGCGTGGCGCCGCCGCGTTTTCGACTCAATTCATTCTTTGGCGCACCCGGGGGTGCGTGCGTCGGTCAAAATGGTAGCGGAAAAATTTGTGTGGCCGGGCCTCTGCAAACAAGTTAAAGAGTGGGCGGCAGCCTGCATGGTGTGTCAACGAGCCAAGGTACACAGACACACGAGGGCTCCCTTGGAGCCATTTCTCATTCCGGCTAAGAGGTTTGACCACGTTCACGTGGACCTCGTGGGTCCCCTCCCACCATCACAGGGGTGCACGCACCTTCTGACAATGGTGAACCGCACCACGCACTGGCCGGAGGTGGTTCCTTTGGCGTCAACAACAGCCGAGGAGGTGGCGCGCGAGTTTGTAACAGCATGGGTGGTGCGTTTTGGAGTCCCGTCGGACATTACATCCGACAGAGGCCCTCAATTTGTTTCCGAACTTTGGTCAACAATGGCCCGCAGCCTAGGTGTCACAATTCACCGTACAACCACGTACAATCCACAGGCTAATGGGTTATGCGAAGGTTTCCACAGGTCATTGAAAGCAGCTCTCAGAGCGTCACTGACGGATGCAAATTGGGTAGACAAGCTACCGTGGGTTTTATTAGGCTTGCGTTCTGCGCCTAAAGAAGACTTAGAAGCTTCCCCAGCTGTTTTTGCACAGCCACTTCGGCTGCCCGGGGAGTTTCTCCCGGATAATCCGGCGCCAGGCAGCTCCCCATCTCAGCTGTTGCAGCGTAGCATCGACACGGGCACGCTGCCGGGCCCTGCCCACCACAGTTTTCCGCGTGTTTTTGTGCCTAAAACTTTGAAGAACGCGGAGTTTGTTTTTGTCAGACACGATGCACATCAACCCCCACTGCGACCGCCTTATGATGGACCGTTCAGAGTGTTGGAAACAGAGGACAAACATTTTTTGCTAGATTTGGGGGGTAGGAGGGAAAAGGTTGGCATAAACAGACTCAAACCCGCTTTTGTGGTGGCGGACAAGCAAGTGCTGTTGGCGAGGGCCCCTCGGCGTGGAAAACCCCCACGAGGAGCTTCCCAGAGTAATATTTCCCCAGAACACCCGCGGGGACTGACAAAAGGTTTTCACCCCCAGACAACAGCTCCCCAGCAGGACAGCGCCGCTGAGGCGGTGAATCCTGGTTACAGCAGATACGGGAGAAGACTGAAACCCAAGCAGCATGTAGATTGATGTGTAATGATTCTATCACAGCATGCAGACTGTTATTCTGTTGTTCGATCTAAAATGTTTGGGCGGGGCGGTGTAGCCACACATGTGACTGACTTAATGCCTTACATAATGCCTCACATCTTAGATAAGAACAAAGTGCAGAGTTTCCTTGGAGATAACAGGAAGCTGTGAAAGTGTAATCTTTGGTATGCAAGAGACTGCTTGGAGGATCTTTTGTGGGCCAAAGACTGTGAGGGGGATGCTAAGGGATTAAAGAGGAAATGCATTGTTACTTGTGATTTGAATGCAATGTGACTTGTGAGCTGTGGGGAGACCTGGGTATATAAGGGACGAGTTTTTTCTGAGATGTCCTCTTTCTACTTTGCTCATGTTGGAGACGTGTAATAAACTGCCTTGAGACAAACATGCCTCGTCAATTACACACTCCACAACATGTTTATTTATTTTCCATCAGGCATGTCAGGGAGCCCTTTGGGTCCGTCGCTCCCTGACAGCTCGGGAACTCGGCAGCTCGGATGTTTCACACACTTCCACACTTTATTCATTCCCATTAACACGTTTTGGGGTTTTGTTCAAAAAAATGCACAAAACTACTCCTGCACCTGGGTTTTTGATTCACTAATTCCTGGCCTTGAATGTTAGCAGTAACGTATCACGTCACTGAGACAAGCGTCTTGACGTGCGTCAAGAGTGAGCCATAGGCGGATGTAACGGAAAGAATCTGGTAATTTTTCTAAATAAAACATCATGCAGACATAATAAATAAAACAGAAGTAATGGAAGTTATTTATTCTTTCTGTGCAGCCCTGTACCAAATGAACCACAGACCGGTCCACGGCCCAGGGGTTGGGGACCTCTGGTTTAGACCATGGTGCCATATGTGAGAGAGAGAGAGAGAGAGAGAGAGAGAGAGAGATCAGACTAACTTGTGTTTCTGCTGAAGTCAGCAGTATCTGTCACTGTAAAAATGAAAATCTCACTAAGATAAAATACCTTAAATCAAGGCTTTATGCTTGTTTTTCTCTCACAAGATAATTTTGACAAGACAAGAATTTCTTTTTGTTGTGCAGTTTTCTGAAAGATTTTACTTGTTTTAAGGTCATTTTTACTTGTTTTAAGAAATTCAGTCTTACTTTGTTGGCAGAGATTTGTTCTAATTTTAACTAAAATTATCTATTGCCAGAATTTTCTGCTTATTTTCAGTAAAATTATCTGCCAACAGAGCAAGAAATTTTGACTTATCAAACTGCTTCAAACCAGTTTCCAACGATCTTCAACATGGAAAATGTTCTCCCACATAAACTGCACAGCAAGAATAAATATCTTGTCAGACAAAAACCAGCAGAAACAGCCTGAATTGATTTCATTTGACTGATATTGACTTTTTGCAGTGTAGTTGTGTTTTCTAGCTCACAGCTGCATTAGTTCTCAAAGAGAAACAAAAATGAGGCCGTAGTGGCTCAGGAGGTAGAGCAGGTGGCCCAATAACTGGAAGGTCGGCGGTTTGAATCTCACTCCCCCCACCTTGCTCTTGTGTCCTTGGCCAAGACACATTACCCACCTTGCCTCCATTGTCTTCATGGTTCATGACACTGATGTATGAATGTGAATAAATGTTCAGTTGGCGTGGATTGGCAGCCATATTGTTGTCAGTCTGCCCCAGGGCAGCTGTGGCTACAGAAGTAGCTTACCTCTATCATTGTCTGTGGACTGAATGAAGAATGGACTCATTATAAAGTCTTGGGTGTCATGAAAAGTGCCATAGAAATGCAATCCATCATTAAAAACATAGTTATTACATATTTTAAACTGAGATTCTGTTGGGGGGGGGGGGCTACAAAACCTCTCAGCCCAAGGGCCTAATGGCAAGTTAAGGTGGCCCTGGCCACAAGACCAGATAGGGACGTGCTTCTGTCCAAACGGAACCAGTGCAGACATGCAGCCAGCAGGGGGCGTCCTTCTCTTCCATCTGTGTAGACCCAGACCAGTGTGGTCCAAGTCAAACCTTCTCTGTGTCTGTCTGACCAAAAAGGTGAAGCTTTAAACATCTGAACTCTAACAAAGCTTTGCTGAACTTACTGATCCGCTTCAAGCAGAACAATTCAGTTCTAACAGTTGTGGCTCGGTGCTGCAGCCTGACAGCTGGAGGAGCAAAGTTCAAGTTCACATTCAGCCACTAATACAGTGGTCCCCAAACTACGGCCCGCGGGCCGGATACGGCCCGCCTCCACATTTGGCCTGGCCCCCTGAACAATACCAGAGACACTTACCCCCACCCCCCTCCACCCCCTCCTGCACAGAGCTTTTCCCGCACCTCGCTTCCAAGTCGGCCGAGCGCCGTCTCGTTCCCCTGCTGAGTGTGTGCTCAGCCATGCATTCTGTGCCATGGATTCTCTGTATCACTGTATAAAGAGCTGACTGTTCATGCCTCACTATCGCACCTAGAATTCGCTCTTAGACATCTGCTCAGAGCTCTTTCACAGAGCGCTGGGTGAGCCTCGTGATGGAGGAATAAAACACCTTTAAACTTCCACTTTCTGTGTCCGCCTGCACTGATTTTTTCCTCCACACTGGTAAGCGTTATGATTTTTTTTTTTTCAGTCTGGCCACACGATCGAGACTAATACACGCACAGAACGTGACATTCTATTCCACCCTTTTGCATTCTGTGCCCCTATCTGAACCCCCCCCCCCCCCCGAAAAAAAAATCCTACACTCACCCCTGTCAAATAAAACGGAATAATGGTGAAAAGGTTAGCTAAGAGAAAAATTGATTCAGAATGCAGGGTATTTAACCTGCAGTGGAGAAACGATTATTTTTTTGTTCAATGCAAAGAAAAGGCTGTTCAGCAGCGGTGTCTACAAGCCTGCTGGAACCTACAAAGGATTATAAGGAAGAAACACAACTTTGAGAGACTGCTCATAGGAGTCATTTAAGGAAGAGATTCTGCTCTGACAACTAAGCTGAACTTTTACCTGTTCAGATTGTGCACGGCACAACACAAAGTTAATGTTCCATGGACTTTTTCCTGTGAAGAACCCAGAGAGGGTTATTTGGTTATTATTTATTTCATAAATAGTGTTTTTATTTATTTTCTGACTTTTTTTCCTGTGAAGATCCCGGAAAGGGTTATTAATATTTGGTCATTTGTGGCTTTCTGGAAAACAATAAATGTTTGCGTTTAGGCACCCGTCCGATTGTCACACTTTTTCTGTTACCAACTGACCCCGGCCCCCATCAGAGAAGGCAAAAGTTATGTGGCCCTCACAGGAAAAAGTTTGGGGACCCCTGCACTAATATTTCAGCAGGTTAAAGTAGAAACTGATTCTTACTTTGAGTCTGAAGGTCCAGGTCCATCACTGAAGACTAGAGGTTTTCCTCTGGACGTATCACTCCTCAGAGACAGACATGTGGATCCTCCAGACTCTGCTCTGTCCTCCTCTTCCTCCATCTTGATGATGTCCGTCAGTCTGAGAAATAAACCACAAATCCTCAGTCAGTGTTGTTGTTCTGGACTGTGTTCTATGTGGTTCTGAGGTTCTCATGGTTGTTCCATGGACACTAGAACATTAGAAACACCTGTCAGTAGAAAACATGCTAAAACCTCCTTAATAAGCTGAACATCCCTGCTGTGTTAAGGTGGAATCCTTCTTCCTTCTGCCTGATCTGATCAGAGAAGTTCTCCAGAACAAACAGTTGCTGCTCCCAGCAGCTGTCTGGTGAAGTCAAAGCCTCCTGTAGAGAATCAAAGTGTTGACTTGTGACTCTTCTTCTTCCCTCTACAGTCCTCAGGAACTAAACTGACTCAATGTCAATGGAAAATGAACGAGCTCAGAATAAATAGGACATTAATATTTTTAAAGTGTATAAGTGAATAAAGTTCATTTATGGCTCCTTTTAAAGCAAAAGAAAAACAAAATGCTTCTAATAAACAATAAAAACGAAAAATAGAGAGTGAATGAGAGGGAGTCGGGTGTAATGGTGAAGATGTAAGGAGTAGAGGTAGTGAAGGCAGATGAGTTTAAATACCTGGGGCTAACCATCCAAAGCAATGGAAAATGCACAAGAGAGGTGAAGAAGAGAGAGCAGGCAGGGTGGAGTGGGTGGAGACGAGTGTCAGGGGGGATTTGTGACAGAAAGGTAGCAGCAAGAGTGAAAGGGAAGATTTACAAGACGGTAGTGAGACCTGCTATGATGTATAGCTGGAGACAGTGGCGCTGACAAAAACCCAGGAGACAGAGCTGGAGGTGTCAGAGTTGAAGATGCTGAGATTCTCACTGGGAGTGACTAGGAGGGACATTAGGGCCTTTATTACTCCCACAATGGGGAAATTACTACCCTAAATATGTTTAAAATATGTTGAAATCCTACAACAGTGCAGAGAATGAAAGTAGAGTGATGGGACCAACTGCCCACCAGGCCTGGATGGATTACATGGAATAGCTGCAGGAGAAGCACCAGCGGGGACTCTGGGTCCAGGTGAGCGACTGCGTGCATCAACTCTCTGGCTACAGCCTGAGCCACCGGTCCTGTTCCTTCCCTCTCCACTGTGTTCATGCTACCCCGATGAATGTGAGGCCGCATGTGATGCATTTGGGCAGGATACGGCTTAGCTGCTGAACACACCTGGAGAAGCAGCAGCAAGCAGCTGGGCAGCCCGTCTACCGCTGGCCTACTGTTGGGTTCACATCCTGGTGTGTTGTGGACTGTGCTGGTCCCTTGTAACGCTCGTGTCCTCCTGAAGCTCCCGCTGCCTGGTCACATATGCCGAATAATCGTTCAGACCCTCCACAATCACCGCAACATTATATTACACATGTTTAAAGCTTTAGTTTTTCACCATTATCTTTTTCTCATCAAATTCAGGCACAAATCTCTCTAACCGAGTTTTATCCAATCAGGACCGAGTCAATCCTGAACCCCACCCAGCAGCTTCTGGGCTGCTCTGAAGTACCTTCCATGGACTAGGTCCTGAAAACTTCACCTTTCAAGGAGCTTCCTGTAGTGGAGACGCAGACCACAGGGGAGGTTCCTGCAGAACTGGTTCTTGGTTGCTGTAGTGGAAACGGGGCTAAATAATGGACTCCAGGACCCAGGGCTGAACTTGGCCTCCTAATTCTACAGGCATTTCATGATGAGGAATTTTTGAAGTGACCCTCAGCTCTGAAAGAATTCCTGCTGCAGGTCAGGAGCAGCGTAGAAATTGTCCTGGAGTCAAAGTAGCGTTACCTTATGATCGGCTATTAATTCCTCAGGGACGAGTCGCCACTAAAAATCCTGCAGGAAATGCAAGAAAGGATCGACTGTCACATGAATCTGGGTCTTTGGAGTTTAAATGGACGACTTTTTCATCATCAAATCAAAACTTATTTCACATACATTTGACATCTTCTGTCCTCATTTGTCCTCATGTGTCTTTTCTTGTAAAGTCTTGGCATTTTTCTTCTACGTTTGAGGCATTTTTCTCAAAAATGCTAAAGCAGTTTTTCTAATAAATGAGGCATTTTTCTTGTAAATGTAGAACTCCATGACTTCACTTAAAATCTCCAACCAGCAGCTAAAAATGTGCAACTTTTTGCTCATTTGTTTGCAGCTTTCTGCTTGTAAAGAGTTCTGTAGAGTTGTAGAGAGTTTCTACCTCCACCAAGGAGGTCATGTTTTCATCGCCGTTGGTTGGTTGGTTTGTCTGTTAACAACATAACTCAAAAGTTATGAACGGATTCTGATGAACTTTTCTCCAGAGATGGTTCTTGGGCTAGAGAGGAACCCATGACATCTTGGTGATGATCTGAGAGTGCATACCTCAGCCAAGGCTCTGATCTTCTCACAGAGTGTCAGCAACAATCCTCCAGAACTACTGGACAGACTTGGATGCAGTTTTCACCAGAAGTGGCTCCAGGCCGACACACAAACCCGTTACAGTTTGGAGGGGATCCATGAGGGACGGAAGGAGCCTTGGTGGAGGTATGCACTCTCTGAGTGCTTCTCTAGTCTGTTATATTTCTTAGTCTTAGAAAAATAAAATATGAACTACTGACATGGACCTTTCAATAGAATCCAGATCCTATAGACAAACAGTAAAAACGTCATATTTCCTGCACCAGAAAAACTAAAAATTATAATAATTTCAGCTTTGATAATAAAAGTATAAATCAGCTAAAATGACTAAAGATCAATCATTTCTGGAATGAACAAACTGTTACCAGGACAGTTGTGGTCAGTTCAGATCAGGGAAATCAAAGTCATAATCAGTCCACACAGATGTGTTTGAATCAAAGTTACAGCAGAAATCTGGTGCCAGTAGGAATCAAATCTCACTTCTTTACATCTGAATGTGAATCACACAGTTTGAACCTGAACTGATCAGTGTCAAAGCTTTGAAAATCTGAATCTGAACGGCCTCATTTGAAACTGAATCTGCTGCTTTGAATGTGTGTTGCAATAAAACTGAAACTACAGTGGTGTGAAAAAGTGTTGGCCCCCTAAACCTAATAACTGGTTGGGCCACAATTAGCACCAACAACTGCAATCTCATCTAATTATATATATACTGTACATAGGAGAACATGTGTGCAAAAACAAATCAACTCCTATCCATTCCCACAACTAAGGCTGGGGGGGGGGGGGGTGCAGACTGCCGCTCAGACGCTCAGCCATGTCAACAGTGCAGTCAAACAAAACAAGGCCGTGTGTCTCAGTCAAAATCGTCCCATGAAGACCACGACCCAGACATTACATACAAATCCCAACATACACACACTACTGGCAGCCCCCACCCCAACACCCACCCATGACAGGCACACACAGACAGACAGACAGTGATGGACATTCCAAATCTACGTAACCAATTAATGGTTCAGCACACTAACCAGCAGGACTTAATCAGGCCCACCACCATCCTGGACATGAAAATTCAACCTGGAACCAACTCAGGGTCACAGCAACACTTTTTAACACGCCTTCGTCCTCCCTCTCTTTTGCTTTTTAAATAAATTGACCAGGGCACCAAACAGTAAAACCACACATTCATTCACATCAGCAAAAGAACATTTCAGGAAACCCCAACGTCTCTGGGTAGCCACCATCCAGAGAACTGCCTCGGAGGCCCCGGGCACCCCCACAACACATGCACCCCTGGCCTCTGTCCACCTCCAGGGTGGAAACCCCCCTCCCTGGCCAACATGTCTTTATGCCGCCAAAATCTTCAATACAGCCACGGAGGGCCTGGGCATCCCCACGGCATTCGCTGCCGCCCCCCAGTGTCGGAACCCTCCTCTCTGGCCAACATGTCTCTAACCTTGAAAACTGGTTTGTCTTCTCTGGGCCGAACCCCACCGTTGACCCGCAGGGGAACCTGACCCGGTCTCCCGTGCCACGTCATCTCAGGACCTCCTTCCTGCATCATGCTGTCCCACCAACCCGGTCCAAACTCTTACCCCAACAATGGCGTCTGGCGCTTGGCAGAACCGCACCAATTTTTCCACTCCACTGTCTTGTCCTCCAGCCTCAGCAGCCCTCTTCACGGGGACACCACAGTGCTGTCCGGTTCCCACACCAAGGGTAACACGGCCACCAGCACTGGGGTCACAATTAACACCCAGCTCGTCAGACCAGATCGTGTCCTGAACCGCGCCGTCAACCATGTCTGGCTGTAGCTGCTGTCCCTCGAGGCCCTCTGGGACACTCCTGTCGGCTCCGTCTCCCAGCCTGGGCACATTGTCACTGTTCAAGGCCCCCCTGCTCCACGTGTCTCGCTGCGTAGCCTTCATACTCAGCTGCTGCTCACGCACCATCATCCTGACCAGGCCCGCTCACCGACCTGGGCTCCTCACCGCTGCATTAGTGCTCCCGGTGTTGGTGCTCTGCTGTGCTGTCACTGTGTCCGGCTCTTGTTGTTCACTTTCAGGGCTCATAGCGTCATCCTCACCGGCATCGTTCTCCAGTCCAGACACCCCGACGCAGCTCTCGACTCCCTCGTTCCACTTGTCTTGTCGTGCAGTCTCCATATTCGGCTGTTGCTGCCACCCCCCCACCCCCCCGGGGCCGTCAGCCTGCCTGGCCTCGCTCGCCCGCTGCATAGCTTCCACAAACGGCTATTGCTGCTCACCTCCAGGGCTCTCAACATCACCCTCATCGGTCACGTCCTCCGACACCGGCTCCTGGCTGCTGTTCCCAGCACTCAGTCTCGGTGCTCTGCGGTGTCGTTACCGAGTCTTGTTGCCCAGTTAGCTCGCGAACCTCTGCTCTTGGAGTCAAATCGCAAGTGGTCGGCCCCACATTAGCCTTAGCCGCTAGCTCACACTGGATCACAAACTCCCTCTGCTCCACCAAGGCCAGAACTTCCTCCAACAACGGCGACACCTTAGCTTTCATCAGTGTGCATCAGCCAGACGTCACTGATGCCATGGGCCAATTTATCCCTCACCACGTTGTCCTCCAAAACCCCAAACCTGCACTTCTTAGCTCGACTACGAAGCCTCATCAGAAACAACATAAGGGACTCGCCTGTCCGCTGGCTTAGGCTCGTGAATCTGCCTCGTCTCCTGGAGACCTTGAAAGTGTCCTCGCACGTGTAATCCATAACTGTGCCCTTCAGAGGAAAAGTGGGCTATCCCACAAAACCATTATTTTGAGAAAATGAGCTCTAAAGTTGAAATATTCTCAAAAAATCAGTGTGCCTATATCATTAAAAAGTTACCCCCTATAATTACCTTCAAGGTGTGACTTAAATATGAAAATATATTTAAATCACATATTCACAACAATAAGAGAGTAGGGGTTAAAAATGTGGGATAGCCCACTTTACCTCTGAAGGGCACAACTTAGAATAACACCGATTTACCTCCTGGCCAAATGTTATATCGGGAAATGACACGAGATGGAAAGCTTCTTGAGGGACATCCAGCTGAGCTTTATTAGACAGAACGCTCAACTATATACAGAGTGGGCCGTGCCCGCCTGACGTCACCCTGTGGGTGGGCACGGCATCCCAGACACACATATTTCATACATAACATGTCGACTATACAGTAAACTCAATACAACTATAAAATTAACATCTTTTGGACACTACTGGCTTGTTTTTGTGGCACGGTTAATGATATCATCACATGAGACAGTAAAACCAAACAGACTAACGGTGGTAAAAAAAAAAAAAATGAAGACCTGCATGTAATTTGTAGTAAATATTTGTTAAATCAAATCGTTTTTGCTGAACAAATAGAAATAAATAGCTGAAGGTAGTTTCTGTTGTCTGGCTGAGGCCCCTGTAAGGGAGGTCTTCAACTCCCACCTCCAGAAGAACTTCAACCACATTCCGAGGGAGTCTGGAGACATGGAGTCTGAATGGGCCATGTTCTCCACCTCTGTTGTTGAAGCGGCGGCCCAGAGCTGCGGCCGCAAGGTGGTCGGTGCATCTCGTGGTGGCAACCCCCGAACCAAGTGGTGGACACCAGTGGTAAGGGGGGCCATTAAGCTGAAGAAGGAGTCCTATCAAGCTTGGTTGGCTTGTGGGACTCCCGAAGCAGCTGAGGTGTACCGGCAGGCCAAGCGGAGTGCAGCTCGGGTGGTTGCTGAAGCAAAAACCCGGGTATGGGAGGAGTTCGGTGAGGCCATGGAACAAGACTTTCGGTCGGCCTCGAAGAGATTCTGGAAAACTGTCCGGCAGCTCAGGAGGGGAAAGCAGCTCCCCGTCTACACTGTGTATGGTGCGGATGGGGTGCTGTTGACTTCAACTGGGGATATCGTCGGGCGGTGGAAGGAATACTTCGAGAATCTCCTAAATCCCACTGATACGCCTTCCACAGAGGAAGCAGGGTTTGGGGACGAGGGGGATGACTCGCCTATCACAGGGGCTGAGGTCGCCAAGGTGGTTAAAAATCTCCTTGGTGGCCGGGCCCCGGGGGTGGACGAGATTCGCCCTGAGTACCTCAAGGCCCTGGATGCTGTAGGGCTGTCATGGTTGACACACCTCTGCAACATTGCGTGGAGGTCGGGGGCAGTGCCTTTGGCATGGCAAACCGGGGTGGCGGTTCCTGTCTTCAAAAAAGGGGACTGGAGGGTGTGCTCCAACTTTAGAGGGATCACACTCCTCAGCCTCCCTGGGAAGGTCTATGCCAAGGTACTGAAGAGGAGAGTCCGGCCGTTGGTCGAACCTTGGATTCAGGAGGAGCAATGTGGTTTTCATCCTGGCCGTGGCACATCGGACCAGCTCTTTACCCTCTTGAGAATTCTCCAGGGTTTGTGGGAGTTTGCCCAACCAGTTTACATGAGCTTTGTGGACTTGGAGAAGGCATCTGACTGTATCCCTCGTGGTTTTTTGTGGGGGGTGCTTCGGGAGTATGGGGTATCGGGCTTGTTGTTACGAGCTATTCGGTCTCTGCACGACTGTTGTGAGAGTTTGGTTCGTATTGCCAACACTCGGTCAGAGTCATTCCCAGTGAGAGTTGGACTCTGCCAGGGCTGCCCTTTGTCATGATCCTGTTCATAATTTTTATGGACAGGATTTCTAGGCGCAGCCAGGGAATGGAGGGTGTTATGCTTGGTGACCACAGGATCTCATCTCTGTTGTTTGCAGATGATGTTGTCCTGTTGGCTTCATCCAACAATGACCTACAGCTTTTGCTGGGACGGTTTGCCACTGAGTGTGAAGCAGCTGGGATGAGAATCAGCACCTCCAAGTCCGAGTCCATGGTCCTCAGCTGGAAAAAGGTGGATTGTCCTCTCTGGGTTGGGGACAGGCTCCTGCCCCAAGTGGAGGAGTTTAAGTATCTTGGGGTCTTTTTCACGAGTGAGGGGAAAATGGAGCGAGAGATCGACAGACGGATTGGAGCAGCATCTGCAGTGATGCGGACGTTGTACCGATCTGTTGTGGTGAAGAGGGAGCTTAGTTCTAAGGCAAAGCTGTCGATTTACCAGTCAATCTACGTTCCTACTCTCACCTATGGTCACGAGCTTTGGGTAATGACCGAAAGAATGAGATCGCAGATACAAGCGGCTGAAATGAGCTTTCTCCGTAAGATTGCTGGACTCACTCTCAGAGATAGGGTGAGGAGCTCAGTCATCCGGGAGAGGCTCAAAGTAGAACTGCTGCTCCTCTACATTGAAAGGAGTCAGTTGAGGTGGTTTGGGCATCTGATCAGGATGCCTCCTGGACGCCTCCCACTGGGAGGAGACCCTGGGGCAGACCCAGGACTCAGTAGAGAGACTATGTCTCCCAGCTGGTCTGGGAACACCTTGGTATCCTCTCTGGAGAGCTGGAGCAGGTGGCTGGGGAGAGGGAAGTCTGGGCTTCTCTGCTTGAACTGCTGCCTCCGTGACCCGGACCTCCGGAAAAGCGGTAGAAGATGGATGGATGGATGGATGGAAAAACTCTTGTTCCATAAAAAGATAAATGATATAAAATTGTTCTGTTTGTCATGATTAAACTTTCCTTAAAATATCTTAAGTTCGGCTTGTAAAACATGCCAAAAACAATTGGTTATTTATCACTTTTTTCAGCTTTTTTCACATTTTTTTAAGGCTAAAATCATCAAAGTTTCCTCTGAAGTCTGGTGCTACAACTACTGTCCAAATTTAAATCCACCTTTTTATACCATCATTGTGTTCTTTGACAACTTTGAATAATGTCTAGTTAAAATACACATTTAAAGGTAGTATTGTGGGTTTTAAAATATAAATTTGTCATTTTTCTGGTGTTTTTATGAACTTTTTTCATCCCATTTTTAACTGTAAATTTTCAAGTTTTGTTTCTGGTAAATTGATGACATTTGTTTCCTCATAAACTTGTACTTGTCAATATGTTACTCAGTTTTTTTTTTTTAGATGGAGAAATTATTTCTTTCTTATAAAAATTTTTATAAGATTTGTCTGTTTTATTTTTGTAATTTTTTAATCCAGAAGAGTCTTGTGAAAGTGACACATTTTCTCTTGTGAATGTGACGTTGATTCCAATGTGAAATCTACTGTCTGGGTCCAATTTTATATCCTGTCTGCTAATGTAACTGTAGTGCTGTTGATCCCATCTAGCTGCTATGCTCCTGACCTGTGCATAGAACTGTGTCCAGATGTGGATTTATTCACTGCTCTGGCTAACCAGTTCTGATCTGGTTCTCTGATTAACTATTGCTCTGAGTGCTGCTATCCCTTTGCTGCTGCAATCCTTGAATTTCCCTCATTGTGGGACTAATACAGTCTGATCTTGTCTCATCTGATGATATTTTGGTTGTTTCCTGGTGCCAGAAATTTACTCCATGGAAATAAAACATTTTCTAACTCAAATTAATAAAGGAAAGGCAAAAAGGTGAATAAATTCCACCTGAAAACCTGAAATAGTTTGATGTTCAAAGGTGATCTTGCCCCTCCCCAACCATGAGTCCTGTCAGTGTTTAAATGAAGCCAACGCCCTGACAACAGAGTCAGAGGTCCAAAGATATTCCACATCTGCTGAGCTACACATTTATTTTGAAATAAGGATTCAGTTTGGTCTGTTCTGTTGCAGGAAACTGGGAGGAAAAACAGGTTTATAATCAGACATTTAAAAGGAACTCTGATTATATTGGCATGTTAGCTCTATATGCTTTATTTTTATGTGAGTAACATAACTATAATATAATTTTTTTGAAAATAATTCCCAGTTTTATATATTTTTAAAAAACTTTATTACGATGTAAATCGCCATTTTTGTTTATGTCGCAATGCATTCTGGGTAGTGACGTAGGATGGTTGCAGCCGTTTTTTCTGTCTTATACAAGCCAAGAAGCGAAGCTCCTAACTCCTGCCATTTGTCAGTGAAAATGCCACATTGCGCGGCTTTTGGATGTAATTTCCAATCAAAGGGAACTAAAGAGAGCGGGGTAAGCCTCCATAGCTTTCCTAAAGAGGGAAAGTGGAGGAAAAAGTGGGGCGGCAGTGGCTCAGCAGGTAGAGCAGGTCATCTAATAACCCCATGGTTGGCGGTTCGCATCACGCTCTCCCCAGATATCCTGCCGTTGTGTCCCTGGGCAAGACACTTCACCCGCATTGCCTCCAGTGCCCAGAACACTGGGTATGAATGTGTAAAAATGTTTAAATGCTCGGTGGTGGCTGGAGAGGCTGTTGGCACGGATTGGCAGCCACATTTCCCTCCCTCTGAGTGTCTGTGATCACGCGTTATAGCGCACGCCTGATAAAGCTGACATATGTATTAATCACGCTATGATAAAGCACGATATCGCTTGTGCACGCTCAAGCGAATCACGGTTCGAATTTTGTCACCGTGCATACCTGTCAAGTGATACGGTTTCGCTGTATTTTAATACGGGGAAAATGCAATTTTAGCAAATACGGGCGTATTGCCATTTCTGTATGCCAAAAAGAAAAATATACGGGAAAAAAATTATTGAGAGTGTGGAGGAACACCTCATGTGTGACCCCCACAGTGTACGGGGCTGGCAGAGTGCTCAGCGTGGGCAATTATCAAAACAGTGAGAGGTATGGACTGATCATTATGCTTTGCACACGCTCTGAGCGATATTGTGCTTTATCATAGCATGATTAATACATATCTTGTGGAGTGTGTAAAAGATGAGGCAAGTTTGTCTCAGGCAGTTTATTACACGTCTCACACATAAGCATCGTAGAAAGAGGCATTACAGACAAAACGCTCCCCTTAAATACCAGGTCTTCCTACAGCTGCTTCTACACATCAAAGTTCACATTTGCATTCACAACAAAGGTCACATTGCATTCACTTCCTTAATCCCTTAACATCCCCCTCGCAGTCTCCGACACACAAAGGATCCTCCAAGTAGTCTCTGATACACAAAAGATCACAATCCCACAACTTCCTGTTATCACCCAGAAAACTCTGCTCTTTGTTCTTATCTAAGATGCGAGTCATTATGGTTCCCATATGGCGGCTACACCCCCCCCCCCCGAGCATATTGGATCGAACAAAAGAACAACAGTCTGTATGCTGTGACAGAATCATTACACATCAATCCACATGCTGCTTGGGCTTCAGTCTTCTCCCGTATCTGCTGTAACCAGGATTCACCGCCTCCACGGTGCTGTCCTGCTGGGGAGCTGCTGTCTGGGGGTGAAAACCTTTTGTCAGCCCCTGCGGGTGTTCTGGGGAATCTCCCCGTCGGGGTCTACCACGCCGAGGGATCCTTGCCAACAGCACTTGCTCATCCGCCACCACAAAAGCGGGTTTGAGTCTGTTGATGCCAACCTTTTCCCTCCTACCCCCCAAATCTAGCAAAAAATGCTTGGCCCCTGTTTCCAGCACTCTGAACAGTCCATCATAAGGTGGGCGCAGTGGGGGGCGATGTGCATCGTGTCTGACGAAAACAAACTCCGCGTTTTTCAAAGTTTTAGGCACCAAAACGCGCGGAAAACTGTGGTGGACAGGGCCCGGCAACGTGCCTGTTTCCACGCTACGCTGCAACAGCTGAGACGGGGAGCTGTCCGGAGCAGGATTATCTGGGAGAAACTCCCCTGGCAGCCGAAGTGGCTGCGCAAAAATGAGCTCAGCTAGGGAGGCTTCTAAGTCCTCTTTAGGCGCAGAACGTAACCCCAATAAAACCCATGGTAGCTTGTCTACCCAATTTGCATCCGTCAGTGACGCTCTGAGAGCTGCTTTCAATGACCTATGAAAACGTTCGCATAACCCATTAGCCTGCGGATTGTACGCGGTTGTGCGGTGAATTGTGACACCCAGGCTGCGGGCCATTGTTGACCAAAGTTCGGAAACAAATTGAGGGCCTCTGATGGACGTAATGTCCGACGGGACTCCAAAACGAGCCACCCATGCTGTTAAAAACGCGCGTGCCACCTCCTCGGCTGTGGTTGATGCCAGTGGAACCACTTCCGGCCAGCGCGTGGTGCGGTCCACCATTGTCAGAAGGTGTGTGCACCCCTGTGACGGCGGGAGGGGGCCCATGAGGTCCACGTGAACATGGTCGAACCTCTTAGCCGGGATGTGAAACGGCTCCAAGGGAGTTCTCGTGTGTCTGTGTACCTTGGATCGTTGGCACGCCACGCAGGCTGCTGCCCACTCTTTAACTTGTTTGCGAAGGCTCGGCCACACAAATTTCTCTCCTACCATTTTGACTGACGCACGCACTCCCGGGTGCGCCAAAGAATGGATCGAGTCAAAAACGCGGCGGCGCCACGCGGCCGGTACCACGGGATGTGGTCACCCAGTGGAGACATTGCAGATTAGGGGGGGCATACCGTCTTGCAGCACCCTGCTCTCCAGCCTTAACCCTGTTGGTCCAGACTGGAGTGCGCGCACATCCGCGTCACTAACCTGCTCCGTGGCCATGGCTGCGTAATCTATCCCCACGCGGACTGGGGCAGCCACGGCGCGCGAGAGGCAGTCTGCCACTACATTCAGTTTACCCGCCACATGCTGAATATCGGTAGTAAACTCTGAGATCGCGGCCAGCTGTCTCTGCTGCCGGCCTGACCACGGTTCTGAAACCTTGGCCATCGCGAATGTTAGTGGCTTGTGGTCAACGAACGCGGTGAAACAGAGTCCTTCCAGCCAGAACTGGAAGTGGCGAATGGCCAAGTGGAGAGCCAGCAACTCCCTGTCGAACGCGCTGTATTTACGTTCACTATCGCGCAAAGTCCTGCTGAAAAAGGCGAGCAGCTGCCAAGCCCCGGCTACGTGCTGCTCCACGACCGCCCCTATAGCCACATCTGACGCGTCAGTAGTGAGCGCTATGTGGGCCGTTGGGTCTGGATGCGCCAACAACGCAGCATTGGCCAGGGCTGCCTTGACTTCTGAGAACGCCCACTCTCGCTCCGGGGACCATTCGATCTTATTCGCGGGTTTTTGTTTTTTGAGCGCGGCGTACAGTGGCTGCATGAGCTGCGCTGCGCGGGGGAGGAAACGGTTATAAAAATTCACCATTCCCAAAAACTCCTGTAACGCCCTGACCGTTTGTGGCTGGGGCAAATCTGCTACCGCACGCACTTTGTCAGGCAGCGGAACCGCTCCTTCGGGAGAGACACAATGCCCCAAAAAATCAATCTGCGTCACCCCGAACTGACACTTCGCTGGGTTGATTATTAAACCGTGCTCTCCCAACCTCCGAAAAACTGCCGTGAGGTGGTTTTCGTGTTCATCGGACGCGCTGGCTACTAAGATGTCGTCCAGGTAGACGAATACGAAAGGGAGATCACGCAGCACCGCGTCCATCATGCGTTGGAATGTCTGTGCAGCCCCTTTAAGTCTGAATGGCATGCGCAAAAACTCGAATAGACCAAACGGAGTTATTACTGCTGTTTTGGGTATGTCCACAGCGCACACTGGGACTTGGTGGTAACCACGGAGCAAGGGTATTTTAGAAAAAACGCGCACTCCCGCCAAGTGAATGGAAAAATCTTGGATGTGAGGAATTGGCTAACAGTCATGCGCTGTGGCGTTGTTCAACCTGCGGAAATCCCCGCAAGGTCGCCACGAACCGTCAGCTTTAGGGACCATGTGTAGCGGGGAAGCCCATGGGCTGTTTGAACGCCTGACAATGCCCAACCTCTCCAGGTTGGTGAACTCCTCACGCTCTATGGCCAGTTTAGCTGCGTCCAAGCGCCGAGGTTTTGCAAAAACGGGCGGCCCGGTGGTGGTAATAAAATGCTCCACCCCGTGTTTAGCGACGGCTGCTGAAAATGTGGGGACCGTGAGTGCTGGGAACTGAGTGAGCACTGTGTGGAACTTACCGCTTGCAGCTGTGATGTTGGCTTGTGCTGTTGGCTGGGACGCTCGAGCTGTACAGGGGATAGAATCAAAGGACAGTGCATTAACCAGGCGCCTGTTAGCGACATTAACCAACAAACCATGTGAGCACAAAAAATCAGCCCCCAATATATCCATCCATCCATCCATCCATCTTCTACCGCTTTTCCGGAGGTCCGGGTCGCGGAGGCAGCAGTTCAAGCAGAGAAGCCCAGACTTCCCTCTCCCCAGCCACCTGCTCCAGCTCTTCAGAGGGGATACCAAGGCGTTCCCAGACTAGCTGGGAGACATAGTCTCTCCACCGAGTCCTGGGTCTGCCCCGGGGTCTCCTCCCAGTGGGACGTGCCTGAAACACCTCAAGTGGGAGACGTCCAGGAGGCATCCTAATCAGATGCCCATACCACCTCAACTGACTCCTTTCAATGTGGAGGAGCAGCGGTTCTACTCTGAGCCTCTCCCGGATGACTGAGCTCCTCACCCTATCTCTGAGGGTGAGTCCAGCAATCCTACGGAGAAAGCTCATTTCAGCCGCTTGTATCCGCGATCTCGTTCTTTCGGTCATTACCCAAAGCTCGTGACCATAGGTGAGAGTAGGAACGTAGATTGACTGGTAGATAAGCATCGTAGAAAGAGGCATTACAGACAAAACTCTCCCCTTAAATACCAGGTCTTCCTACAGCTGCTTCTACACATCAAAGTTCACATTTGCATTTACAACAAAGGTCACATTGCATTCACTTCCTTAATCCCTTAACATCCCCCTCGCAGTCTCCGACACACAAAGGATCCTCCAAGTAGTCTCTGACACACAAAAGATCACAATCCCACAACTTCCTGTTATCACCCAGAAACTCTGCTCTTTGTTCTTATCTAAGATGCGAGTCATTATGGTTCCCATATGGCGGCTACAATCTCAGCTTTATCAGGCATGTGCTATAACGCGTGATCACAGACATGTCTCATGCGCGCGCTTTGAGTGATATCGTGCTTTATCATAACGTGATTAATATATATGTTGTGGAAAGGTGAAAGTGACGAGGCAGAGTTTATCTCACGAGTCAGGTTTATTCACATTCTCCAACATCAGCAAAAACAGAAAGAGGAAGAAACCCAGACATTCGTCCTTTTTATACCCCAGGACATCAAAGCTCGCAGTCACATTGTTTTTAATCCCAAGTAATAATGCATCTTCTTCCCGATCTTAACACCTCCACCCACAGTCTCTGGCAGCCAGGAAAATCCCCCAAGGCCATCTCTTTGCATACCAAAGACTAAACTTTCACATCCTCCTGTTATCTCCAAAGAGACTCAGTCCTTTCAGTCCTTTGTTCAATCTAAGATGTGAAGCCTAAAGTGGTATACATATGAAGCATAAAGTGATATACATATGTGCATATGTGTCCCACAATGTCAGCTTTATCAAGCGTGCGCTGCAGCGCATGATCACAGACACTCAGAGTGAGGGAAATGTGGCTGCCAATCCGCGCCAACGGCCACTCCGGCCACCACCGAGCATTTAAACATTTTTACACATTCATACCCAGTGTTCTGGGCACTGGAGGCAATGCGGGTGAAGTGTCTTGCCCAGGGACACAACGGCAGGATATCTGGGGAGAGCGTGATGCGAACCGCCAACCATGGGGTTATTAGACGACCTGCTCTACCTGCTGAGCCGCTGCCGCCCCACTTTTTCCTCCACTTTCCCTCTTTAGGAAAGCTATGGAGGCTCACCCCACTCTCTTTATTTCCCTTTGATGGGAAATTACATCCAAAAGCCGCGCAATGTGGCATTTTCACTGACAAATGGCAGGAGTTTGTAGCTTCGCTTCTTGGCTTGTATAAGACAGAAAAAACGGCTGCAACCATTCTACGTCACTACCCAGAATGCATTGCGACGTAAACAAAAATGGCGATTTACATCGTAATAAAGTTTTTTAAAAATATATAAAACTGGGAATTATTTTCAAAAAAATTATATTATAGTTATGTTACTAACATAAAAATAAAGCATATAGAGCTAACATGCCAATATAATCGGGGTTCCTTTTAACACCTCAGAGTCACTGAAGACGGAAGTTCAGAACCAGAAGTGACTCACATTCACTCCACGGTTTAATAACAGCACCAAACCCTCCAACTACACAATATCAGCTCCAACCAACAGCACAACTCTCATTTTCTCCTCATTTCTCCTTGATCTGATCAGAGGAGTTCTCAGCAACAACAGTTGCTGCTCCCAGCAGCTGTCCAGTGAAGTCAAAGCCTCCTGAAGACAATCAAAGTGTTGAGTTGTGACTCTTCTTCTGCCCTCTCCAGTCCTCAGGGACCAAACAGACTCAGAGACGCTGACAGAAAAACCATCACAATGTTAACACTCACCTGACTCAGTTTTCACACTTCTGCTCTCAGCTCTGACATGGACACCAAACTCTGATCATTCTTCTCTTCTACCTGCATCACCTGATCACAGCTGCCCCTCCCCCTCCATTTACAGGAGATCAGGTGAACAACACACACACACACACACACACACACACACACGTGTCTCTGTGTTGCCTTCCAGGTGCAGATATCAGGGTCATGATCAGATCTGTTCACAAGAAGAAACAGTCTGTTGTTTGTTTCAGTTCTGAAAACCTGTTTTTCCTCCTGGTCCTGTTCAGCAGCTCAGTGAGAAGAACAGAAATCTGCTACCCTTGTTGTGCCAAACAGATTTACTTTGTCAAAAGGAGCTTTATACTGTATATATATATATATGCACTGTATATTATTTATAGACTCCTCTTGTAATAACTTTTAATACTTTATTTAAATATTTGTACCCATGACAGACCCGACAAGGTGGGAATGAGGAAAGGAGGGGTGGGGGGGGGAGGAAAGAAACAGAAATGAACAAACAGAGAAGACAGACAGACTGACACAACTGAAACATACAGAAAACAAACTTTCTTTTACTGAAAAGGTCTCATCACAAGTCTGGTATCTGCACCTGTTAAAGGAGAGACGTGGGTGTGTGTGCGCATATGAGAGCGCACGCAAAGCAAGTGTATGTGTGTGAGTGGTTTGCCAGGAAACATACAAAGTGGGTTCAAGTCACCCCCCCCGGAAAGGTCCCCACACAGCATATTTTATCAAATCAAATCACCCTTTATTGTCATTCAACTGTACAACCAATCATGTACAGCAGAATGAGACTGTGTTTTTCCTATCTACTGTGTTAATCACATACACCCCAAGTGCAGAATCAGAGGGCCGCTGCCATGCAAGGCACCGCCACAAATTTTCCTCCTCCATTCCATTTATTACTGAGCACCAAGCTGGACGGCAGGAAGTTCCACTTTTATATGGACTTTGGCATGACCCAGCCGGGATTTGAACCCCTGCCTCCCGGGTGTGGGGCGGATGCTCTACCAACTGAGCCACCACTCCGCTCAGGAGTGGTGGCTTATTCAAGGTGTGTGAATGTCAGTGTCAGAATAGAAGTTAGGAGATGACAAGGAAAACTACACGGGACTGTAGCATCATGTGGTCAGTTAGGATCATCACATTTCTATTTGCTAAATGCTTGAATAACCAAAGAAAGAATTTTTTGAGAATTGCTTTGTTATTTTCTTCAAAGTAAGAAGTGTACATGCATTTCCTTACTTTGAAGAAAATAATCAATTATTAATAATTATTCTGGCATTTAGCAACTAGAAATAATTTTGGTAATCCTAACTGACAGAAAACAGGAAAAGTTCAGTTTGAGGCTGGGCAATGCACAAATATATTTGTTACATTGATACATTCTGTTATGCACGATACATAAAATGCCTATATCAAACATAAACTGTCATGGCAGTGAAAGCTGTTAGCATGTATTCATCCGGTTGAAGTTCCACTTCCCTCTCCTCTCCTCCAAACTCCTCTCACACAGTTCAAACTCCCGCTGCACCATATTTCATATCAGGGTCAATGCCAAGTCTCTTTTTTTCTTGCAGTTTTTTTTTTTTATGAGAAACTGCTTCTTTTGAGCCTGTTTTTGTTGCACAGAGACACTTGTTTTTTATGCAAAATCTGGCAACACTGCCAGAGTGTATGGGTAGAGGGAAAAGGGTGAAGTAAGGAGATCATTCAAAGGAGAAAAAAGCACTGGCTCCATTGACTGGTAGCGGTTCGGATTTCAGAAGGTAGAAATTGAACAAAATACAGTTTTGTGCAAAATATGTCACAAAGCCCTTGTCTTTAAAGGTAGCAGTACCTCTAATTTGTTTCACCACTTAATCTGCTCTCAATATCCCAGGTTGCCCCTAAAAAACAACAACAAAAATTAATGGAACCAGTCCTAAGAAAACGACAATGGCTTCTTCATTTGGAAAATTTACCCCATACAAAAAAGGGCAGAATGGAAAGAGATCAAATTTTGAGAAAAAAGTTAAAAAAAATTACAAGAAAAAGTTGCAAATTTAATAGAAAAAAATGATAATTTTTTTAAGGAAAAAGTTACAAATCTACAAGAAACAAATTGAACATTAACAGGAAAAAGTTTTAAAAAATATGGAAAAAATGTTGAAAATTTACAAGCAAAAGTTGCAAATTCATGAGAAAAATGAGAAAATTTTGAGACGAAAATTTCAAGTCTAAAAGAAAATGACAAAAAAGTTTCAGATTCATGAAGGGAAAAAATAAATTTACAGGAAAAAGTTGCAGATTTTTCAGGAAAATATTGAAAATTTACGAGGAAAAAGAGTCAAAATTTTGATGATAAAAGTTTCCAATCTTGAAGAAAAAATGCAAATGTATCCGCCTTATTCCTCGCTCCCATGATGCCTTGGGTGAATCATGGGCACAACTTCCAGTACTAGTTTAGAACGTGTGGTTGTCATGGAAACGGGACACTTTTCCTTGTTAAAAAACAATGAGTTTGGCATCAAAAATGCGGGAACGTGGCCTTCAGCAGCTCAGAAACAGGAATATAATCAGAGCACTTCCCACCACTGTGGAGGGATGGAAGATGAGCGGATTAAAAAATGGCCTTACAGACAGCAGCTCCGGGCGGCGCGGTGGAGGAGTGGTTAGCACTGCGGCAGCACAGCAAGTCACTCTTGGCCGGGGGATCCTGGGTTCGATCCCAGCCCCCGACCAACAGTGATCTGTGAGGAGTTACATTACAAGAAAAAACACGTGAATTTATAAAGCAGAAGTCACAGATTCAAGGGAAATTTATGAGGGAAAAGTCACATGATGGACAATAATCTCTGAAAATTAATCCACCATATTCCTGGGGGTGGCGCTGTAGGAACGATCATGGGCACAACTTCCGGTTTGGGCTGAAGAGTTAAATCAGTCAGCAAGACAGCAAGAATGGAGCAGCAGGGCCACTGAAAGTAGTGCTGTTAAAGTTTTTCACATTCATTTTAATGTATAGTCCACATACGTGTTCTGCACTCAGGTGGCAGATCATTTCAGCTCTTGTAGTTTTGGTGTTTTTTAATGTTCTGGCGTAGTTCTGCTACTTGTTGCTGTTGGTGGCTGTGCCATAGACTGGATAAATAGAGGCTTCAACAGCGACGCGTAGATCCTGCCCTGAAAACTACCAGGACTGTTGGTGTGATGGTGGTCCAGAACCAAGAGCAGCAGGGATGTTTCCACTGGCAGGAACGTCACACATCTGACGTTTCTGCCACCAGATGCAAGGCTGCAGGAAGGAGAAGAAGAAATAAAAATAGCAGCAGTTTGCTTCCTAAGGCTGAACCATTTAAGAAAGATACCAAATAGGTGTTCTTTTGCATTGGTTGCACTGCCTTGGAACAATATGGACTTCAGCATGCATTAATGTTTAAATGATCCCAAAATGTAGGTCTGTGGGGGCGTGGTGTGGGACTTCTCCACCCAGAGAAGAAGGCAGCTGGGGAAGGAGGGAACAATGGAGCAAAAGAGGAGGTGTCACGGGGGGAATCAGACGGGACAGTCAGGACTATGCGTCCCCCGGGGAGAGGAGGAAATGCTGGAGCTACTGGAAGAAGAAGGTGTGAGAGCAGTGTTATGTCATGTTAAGGCACCACACAGGCTTTGTTCTAAACACAGTGTATGATGGTCGGAAGTTCCGGGCCTCAGTGCATGGTATTAAAGATATAAAAGAGGACTGAACAGAGAGCTGGGAGCTCATTTACTGTCCTGTATGTTGGAGATGGACTACAGTTTCTGTGTCGTCCAGCTCGTTGCCTCCTTCCTCCACAGGTCAATAAAAGTCTGAACAACTGTCAGAAAATGTCTGTGTGTGTTCAGTTAAATAACCAGCATTCAGGGCATGACAGCAGCAGGAGCATTCTAATGTCGGGGTAGAACAGACAGCTGCAGCTGTTCTACCCCGACTTTAGAACAGCCAAGAACACTGTTGTGGTTCTTTGTGGCTCTGACTGGATTCTACGTCTGCTCTGAGGGAAATCTGATGATGTCCAACATCTCTGAACAAAATGCATCTGACTTTATAGTGGTGGAGACTGTGGGGTAACCCCCACAACAGACTGGACAGGCACAGCGCTCAACTAGAGCAAATAACAGAACAGTGAAATGTGTGTATTAATGTCTACAGGCAGCCCCACTTCTTCTGGCTTTTTCCGGCTCACTACTGTGATGTTAATGTGCCATTCATGCATTGTGTTCATGCGTCCTGTCCTTACTGTGATCTAGGGACTGATAACAATATGTAAATGTGCCTTGTAACCTCTTTGTCCTGCAGCCCTGGAGCAGCTGTGGAGCAGAGGCGAATCCTGGCTAGCAATCTCTTTATTGTTATATATGTCTCTCATATGCAAATGCCCATACCTACTGCTGTGAATGCCTTTGATGTATTGTTTGTAGCTGGGTATATAAGCTCACTGAAATCCATGTTCACCTCTGACTCTCACTCTCAATCTCACTGACCACTGCTGCTGACACACACATCCTGTGTCTCCTCACGAGAGCCTGAGGACCCGCTCCAGTCTGCTCACACAAGGGCTGGAGCGGAGTTCCTATGATGGCGGTATGATTTAATAAACCTACTTAAAACCCACAGTTCGCTGCCTTATTTTATCATCTGCCACAGAGACGTTGATGTATCTCAGAGCTTTGATTCCAGCGTTAGCATGTTAGCAGCAGAGCTAACTAACAGAGCTGCTGTCTGTGAGGACATTTTTTAATCCGCTCATCTTCCATCCCTCCACAGTGGTGGGAAGTGCTCTGATTATATTCCTGTTTCTGAGCTGCTAAAGGCCGCATTCCCGCATTTTTGATGCCAAACTCATTGTTTTTTAACAAGGAAAAGTGCCCCGTTTCCATGACAGCCACACGTTCTAAACAGTACCGGAAGTTGTGCCCAGAATTCACCCAAGGCATCATGGGAGCGAGGAAGAAGGCGGACAGGAAATCTGAACGTTGATTAAAAAGATTAAAAGCCTTATTTAGTGAGGATAAAAAGTTTTGCAGTTTTGAGAAAAGATCACAAAATTACAACAGAAAAGCAACACATTTACCAGAAAAAAAATCTATTTTTAGGTGAAAACTGAAAAACATGAAAAGGAAAATACTGAGAAAATGTTGCAAAGTTGTTAGAAAATGTGAATTTATGACACACAAGCCTCATTTTTATAATGAAGCCATTAAATATACAGATTTGTGGAAAAATTCACCAATTTCCAGAAAAATAAATAAAGAAAAATACTATCTCAATAAAAAGGGTCAATTTATGAAAAAAAAATCTAATTTATAAAATATGGACACTTCAAAGAAAAATATTTAAATTCATAAATAAAAAGTAAAAAATAAAATTTAAAAATTCTATCAAAAAGCAAGAATCAACTGCAAATTTACTGTAATAAAGTGACAAATTAAAGGGAAAAATTCACATGTTAGAAGACAATTTTACCAGGAAAAGTTGCATCATCACAAATGATGAGACATAACCTGCATGTGTAAAATATTTCTGATTTATTCCCCTCTGGAGGTCCAGCTCAGACAAAGATGGGAAACAGGCTGTTGCCCGGGCAACACTAGTGTGAACCCGTGCACGTCCCGCAGAGGCGGCAGTAACTGTAAATGTGCTCAAGTGTCCCAACAGCAGCCAGACGTCAATATCTGACCTTTGACCTGATTCTGCAGCCAGTTGTGACAGAGAGAATCATGAAGCGGCGTCTGTCAGGCTTCCAACGGGCTTTGATCGTTAGTCCACACGCTGATTATGATGCATTAAAGGCACAGAGCAAACGGCTAAAAATCACATTTGTTGGCCTGAAAAGACAATCAGAGGTTTGAATCCAGACGGACAGGAGATCAGAATCAGAATCAGAATCAGGTTTATTGCCATTGTTCATGTAGTACACAAACTAGGAATTTGTCTCGGTGCAATGCTGCAACATTAAACATGATAAGATAAAAGAAATAAACTATACATGCAATAAAGTGTAGAATAAGAGTATGTGATACTGGTCAGCAGTTAAAATATATTAGCGAGCAGCAGACATTGTGGAGAACCATATAGTGCAGTCGGTAATGCAGGAAGAAAACAGTGATGAGAGACCATTTGGAGCTTTGACATCAGGCTGACCACCATTTTTCTCGACAAACTGCATCCTTTTGCTCATTAATCTGCAGTTTTTCCTCACAGATTTTCAACTTTCCCCCAGATTGGAAACTTTTTCCTGAAAATTTGAAACTTTTTCCTGAAAATTTGCAACTTTCTTCCTGATAATCTGAAACTTTTTCCTGAAAATGTGCAACTTTTTTTTATCCAAAAAGGCCATTTTTTTCTTGCAAATTTGCAATTTTTCCTAAGAATTTTCAACTATTTTCTCTGTATTTATAACTTTTTTCCTCAAAAATTAGTGATTTTTTTTCTCACAAATCTGCAACTTTCTTCCTGGAATTTTCTTTTTTTTTTTCTCATAAATTTCTGACTTCTGTCCTGTAAATTTTCACATTTTTTTCTGAAAATTTTTTGATTTTTTTTCATAAATTTGTTCATTTTTCTTTTAAATTTGCATTTTTTTGGATAAATTTTCTCTTCGATTTGCAACTTTTTCCTCAAAAATGTGTAACTTTTGTCTCAAAAATTGTCAGTTTTATTTCTTTCATGTTGGTATTTTTTTCATGTAAATTTTAAGCTTTTTTAAACCAGATTTGCAACGTTTCCTGAAAAATTTGCAACTTTTTCCTCATAAATCTGCAACTTTCTTCCTGTAAATTTTCAAACTTTTTTCTCATAAATTTCTAACTTTTCTCTGGTAAATATTCAGATTTTTTTCTCATAAATTTACAATTTTTTGTTAAAATTTGGGATTTTTTTCCATATTATTTTCACTTTTTTCTTTTAAATTTGCAATTTTTTCCTGTAAATTTTCAACTTTTTTTTTCTAGATTAGCAACTTTTCCTCAAAACTCTGATTTTTTTTTCATCATAAATTTACAGCTTTTTCCCTGTAAATTTTCAACATTTTTTCACCTAGACTTACATCTTTATTTAATCAAAAATTGGTGATTTTTCCTCATAAACCTGCAACTTTCTTCCTGTAAATTTTCCAGCTTTTTTTCTCATAGCTTTCTAACTTTTCTCTGGTAAATATTGAGACTTTTTTCTCTTTAATTTACAATTTTTTTCTTAAAAATTTGGGATTTTTTTTCCATATTATTTTCACATTTTTCTTTTAAATTTGCAATTTTTTCCTGTAAATTTTCAACTTTTTTTTCTAGATTAGCAACTTTTCCTCAAAACTGATTTTTTTTTTTATCATAAATTTACAGCTTTTTCCCTGTAAATTTTCTATGTTGGTTCTATGGTTCTATGTGTATCCGAGGTATTAATATGACCATTTGCATCATTTTCATGGATAGAAGTAAACAATAACCTCCTATAATAGGGCATACACCCCTACAGGTGGCAATTAATTGATCAAGAACCATTCTATCCTTTGTTATAATTTTGTAAGTGATTGTAGTCTATAATTAAGTGTTTTAATCCCAAAGGTATTTCGTATCCACTCTCACTCAAAAAAACAGTGAACAAAAAAAAAAAAACTTCACTCCTGTACTTTCCATATGAAATCACATTCATGCTTCAAAAATGGCATCATGTGGTAGAAAAGCATCTCTCTTCACCCTGCCCACCTGCCCTGCCAACATGATGAGGGTATGGTCAGTTGCCAAAACAGGGTACACAAACCTGCCCAGTGTCCTGGCCAGGTGTGAATACGCCCAATGACTCAATGACCTTTGACAATGTAGATCCTTGGTATAACACTTGCTTGCTTCGCTGGTCAAGCAGGGTAGCAGTACAGGGGAGAGACGCACCGTAAGCCATTGCACACTTAAAAAGTGTTAAGCTGCTGGAAAGGGACATCACCACTTTAAAAAGAAGTCCCCTGATGAAATTTACCTTGCATTCGCAGAGTAAGGAGTGTCATCATGTTTCTGATCAGTGGAGTGATGTGTTGTGTCAGGTGTGATTCAAAGTGAAGTTTGCTATGTTATTTCTGTATCTAGCCTCTCTTAAGAAACCAAACAGCCTGTAGTAGCTGCATCATTTCAGCAATAAAAGATAATTTGTCCAACTGTTAGTGTTATTAAGGAGTAAACATCACAATTCTCTGCAGTGTATGAGCAATGGGACAACTTAATAACCAATATTAAGTACAGTATAACTAGAGGATGATAAGCTAACGACACTAACCACACTTTTCTTTCCCTTGTATTTTCCCTTGTCATGATAAACAAACAGCCTGTTTTCCTATAGGAAAGATCATTGCTGGAGACTAATGCCATCAGCTGACACTTGCATAGAGAAACAGTTAAAGTCATTTGTTGTTGTTTATACACACACACACACACACACACACACACACACACACACACACACACACACATATATGTGTGTATGTATATATATATATATATACAGTATATATATATATAATAAGTATACAATGTATATTAAACAGTCTCTTGCTGTGAGTTTCAAGTGGGGTAAAATATTAGATGCACCCAAGTGCCACGTCCTTCATTTTCTGTGGCTGTTTAGGTCAGCAGGATAACCTTTGTGCTGTCCTTGCTAGGGTGTTTTGGTCCAGTTTCCGGTGATGACCAGATCCCCTGGTTCACCCAAGAGATGGGTGCACCTCCCACGGAAGATTTTGGCTTCAGTCGATAAGGGAACAAGGTTAGTGATTCTACAGAAAATTTTTATTTTTTTTTTTTTTTTTTTTATTTAAGTTTTTGTAAAGGGTATACAGGTCGTTACAGCAATGCAGTGTTTACATTTTCATCACATGTTCCCTTATTTTCTGATATCTGACAACATTGGAAGATTAATTCTTACAACACCCCTTATTTTTTTTTTTTTTTTAAAGTGAAAGAAAAAGTGAAATTAAAGAGAAAAAAAAAACAAAACAAAAAACAAAAAAAAAACCAAACAAACCAGTAGAAAACAAACAAAAAGAAAAAGTAAGTAAATAAAGATAAAAGAGCATCTGAGTAGCATTGGAACAAAGAGCGGAACCATTATTGAAATGGTATTTGTCAAAGATTAGATCTAATGGAAGACACATATGCGGTCCAGGGTTGCCAAAAGTTCATGAACCCATCCATGTCCTGTCTCAGTGCGAATGTCAACTTTTCCATCGAGTAAATGTCTTGGATCACGTTAGTCCAATCTTCAGGTGTAGGACAGTCCTTCAACATCCATTTTTTAGTTAGAGCTTTTTTGCTTGCCAATATTAAAACATTGAATAAGTATTTTTCTCCTCGTCTTTCCAGTGAGTCCGGTAGTAAACCCAAATACAAAGTTACAAAAGAAAAGGGAACTGTAATTTTGAATATTTTCCCCAATATTGTCTGTACATTGGTCCAATATTGGTGGATAACTGGGCATGACCAAAACACATGAAAATGATTTGCAGTCTTTTCACCACACAAGCGCCAACAGTTCAATCCCTTATGGGTAAATTTGATTTGTGCAGGTGTTCTGAAAAATCTTGCCAAGTTTTTCCATCCAAATTCTCTCCACTGCAGGGATGAGGTACTTTTCCATTGCTGTTTATTTAGCTTTTCCCATATTTCCAGATGTAAAGTGAAATTCCCCTCTTTTTCCCATCTCTCTTTTATATAAGATGTGTTGTCTCCTTTTAAGTCTTGAAGACCTTGGTATATTTTAGAAATGTATCTGATCCCTGGGATCCCTTTATATGCCATTAAGAAGACCTTCAGAACACCTGACTGGGCCCTTTCCAAAACCTCCTTTTTAAGTATATTGTTTATGTGGTGTCTAAGCTGGAAGAACCTGTAAAGGTCTTGATTTATTAGGCCTTGTTTTTTCAAATCTTCAAAACTTCTTAAGATTTGCCCTTTAAAAAAATCGTAATATTTTATCAGCCCCTTCTCCTTCCACTTTTTAAATCTGGTGTCTGTTTTATTAGGAGTAAAGTCCTGATCATAGGCGATCCATTGCAGAAGTCGATAGGGCTCTTTAGTTTGATTCTCTCTGACTATTTTAAACCAAATTTTTAGCGGGGTCTCTATCCACGGGTTAGTGTTATTCAAAAGCTTAGGTAAGACATTGTTCCCTATTATCGCCTGTAGGGGGATGTCACTTGTTATTTGGCATTCGATCTCCTTCCATTGTGCAGAGTAGACTGGGTTACATATCTCTACTAAAGTTTTAATTTGTGCGGCTTTAAAGTAGTCCCTGATATTTGGCAGCGCGAGCCCACCTTTGTCTTTGTTTAGCTGTAGGGTTCTATATCTGATTCTAGGTCTCTTACCCTGCCATATGAATCTTGAGATCCTTCTGTCCAGCTCCTGCCATGTTTTTTTGGGAGGTTCTACCGGTATTGTTTGGAAAAGGTATAGAAGACGTGGAAGTATATTCATTTTGACTGCTTCAATTCTTTGTGCAATACCCAAGAATGGTATCATATTCCATCTTGCTAGGTCAGATTTTATTTTTGTCACCAGTGGATCATAGTTTAGTGATATAATTTTGTTGAGTTGTTTCGGGATATTGACCCCCAGATATTTCATAGATTCCGACTCCCAGTTAGTTTTGAGTTTGCTTAGTGAATAATGATTTGGGTCATAGTTGAATGTTAAAACTTGGGTTTTATGCATATTTAATTTGTACCCCGATAAATCTCCATACTCTGAAAAAACTGAGGTTAGTTCTGGTAAAGAAGTGTCCGGCTGCCCTAGGTATATTAAAATGTCATCAGCAAAGAGTGCTATTTTATGTTCCTTCTGACCAAGTGTAATACCTTGAATTTTTTGGTTTTGTCTTATCCATTGGCTCAGAGGTTCTATGAAGATTGCAAAGAGCAGTGGAGACAGGGGGCAGCCCTGACGACATCCTCTTTCCAGTTCAAAAGATGATGATAAATTACCGTTAATCCTTATTTTAGCTGTTGGTTTTTTATATAATGCCTGTATAGTTCTAATGAAGTTGTTATGAAAATTGAAACTGGATAAGATTCTGTATAGAAAAGACCAGTCAACCGAATCGAATGCTTTTTCAGCATCTAATCCTAATATGACTGCATTTAAGTTATATTTTTTTATATGATGAATTATGTGTAAAGTGCGTCGAATGTTGTCTTGTGTCTGTCTTTGTCTTATAAAACCTGTTTGGTCTAAATGAATTAGGTCTGTCAGTATATTCTCTAACCTTTTGGCAAGGATAATGGTAAAAAGCTTATAGTCCTGATTTAGTACACTGATTGGTCTGTAGTTGGAGCACTCTAGTTTATCCTTTTCAGGTTTAGGTATAACTGCAATGACCCCTTCTCTCCAGGAGGGGGGGATTTCCCCTGTGTGGAGGACATAATTAAATGTTTTCAGGAGGAGAGGAGATAGTTGCTGTTTAAAGGTTTTGTACCACTCTGCTGTATAGCCATCAGCTCCTGGGGATTTGTTAGCTTTAAGTTTCATAATTGCTTTTTCCAATTCTTTAGAATGTATTTCTGACAGTAGTGTTTTATTTTGTGACTCCGTAAGTTGGGGAAGGTTTAATGTGTTTAGGAATGCCTCGGATGCGTTTTTATGTTTTTTTTGGGAGTATAAGTTCTTATAGTAATTCTCGAAGTTTTTAAGAATATCCTGAATTCTGAATTTTATTTCCTTTGATACTGGGTCTCTGATTTTGTAGATTGCTCTTTCTGTTTGATGTTTCCTCAATTTATAGGCTAGCAATTTTGCCGATTTACTGCCTGCTTCATAGTATTTTTGTTTCAGAAATGTAAGTTTCTTCTGGATTTCTATTGTGTAGATCTCATTTATTTGGTTTTTAATTTCCTTAATCTTGAGCGAGTCAGTAGAATGAGTGTTGCCTTTGTGTTCTTTTTCTAGGTTCCTAAGTTCTGACTCTAATGTGGATAGTTTTTCTTGTCTTAGTTTCTTTTGGGTTGCCAGTTTTGCAATAATCTTTCCTCTTATTACAGCTTTACATGCATCCCACAGTATTAAAGGGGATACTTCTCCATTATCGTTATCTTCCAAATATCTGAGAATATCTGACTCCAATTCATCTTTCAATGGTCCTTTCAGGACATTTGAATTTAACCTCCAAGAAAATGTATTATTTATGTATTTTTGGATATTTAAGTCCATGTAGATCGGACTGTGGTCGGAGAGATCCATCAGTCCTATTTTACATGTTTTTACTCTACCAATGTCTCTATTAAACATAAAAAAATAGTCAATCCTTGAGTAAGATGAATGTGGAGTTGAGTAAAATGTATAGTCTTTTACACTGGGGTTGAGTTCCCTCCACACATCACAGATTCCCATTTCTTTTAGTAGCATCCGAGTCTTCCTGTTTTGGGTGTTATTTTGATGTGGGGAATTACCAGAAGCATCCCAGTATGGATTCAGTCTAAGATTAAAGTCCCCACCACATATCACTAAACCTTGAGCTTTAGTTATCATTAGGTCGAATACATTTTTATAAAATTTCCAGTTAGCCCCTGGGGGAGCATACACATTCAGCAGGGTGATATCTTCTCCCTCTAGCCGCCCAGTTACCAAACTGTATCTCCCTTCTTTATCTTTGTGTTCTGATTTTTTTTCAAATGTAATTTTGGTTGATATCAATGTCGCTACTCCCCTCCTCCTCCCTGATTTATATGAAGATGAAGAGATCATTTTAAACCCTTGTCTACTGAGTTTATTGTGTTCCACGTCTGTTAGGTGGGTTTCTTGTAAAAGTATTATTCCTGCTTTGTCTTTTTTCATTTTGCCTAGAATCTTGGATCTTTTAACTGGATTCAGGATCCCTTTTACATTATATGAAATTATTTTGGTTACACCCTGTTTCTCCATTGTGTTGTTTTGTTTAGTATAACTGTGTGGTGGCCCTCTTTTGTGCTACTCAGAAACTGAAAGAACATTAAAAACAAGAAAAACATTAAGAACATAGTGTAAAAAACTTTAAAACAAAAAACTGTCAAAAGAACTTCCTGAGCTGAGGTCTTTTTAAAGACCCTGTAAGAGCCTTGATGGAGTGAAGGCCCTGAGGGAAATTCCTCAAACTCTGTTACGTGTTGAGGGCCCTCTCGTACCACTGAAAGTAGTCCCATGCTTTTAACGTGAGTTTCAGAACCCAATCCAAACTTGTAATGATTTTTTTTTTTTTTTTTCCTTTTATGCCTAAACCCTGTGAAATTGTGTGCACCCTCCCACCCCCATCACATCAAACATTCACGTAAAAACAGTATTTGTTAGTATGAGCAGAACATGTGGATTATTGTCACATTTCTATTTTAACAAGTTTTTTTTTTTTTTTTTTTTTTTATTACAAAGACTTATTTGTTTCAAATAATATGATTGTTCCATGAAATGTTTTACCACATGCTGAATATGCATCTCTTTTAATGTTTGTTACCTTGTATGAGGGGGGTTGGATGTGCGGATTGATTCAAGAGAAAGGAAAAAAAAAAAAAAAAAAAAAAAAAAAAAAGGTCGCTATTCCAACCTGAAAACGGATAGTTTATCCGCGACGCTCTGGTGCTGGGTTTCCCGCTGCTGGTCCGTGGATTTTGAGGGTCTTTGTGTTGTCCATGTTTGCGCTTTGATCTTCTCACTCGGGTCTGCTGCGGGTTTAAACACCGTTACCGGGAGCCCTCTCCTCGCCATGTCAGCTGTTGCTTCTTCCGCCGAATTATAGAGACACGTTTCATCGCCGTAGAAGACCCTTAACTTCGCAGGAAATGGTGTCTGAAAGCGCAATTTCTTCTCTCTTAACACCTTTTTCGCGTCATTGTATTCCCTGCGCTTTTTAAGGACCTCCGGGGCGTAATCGTGTTCCACGTAGACTTTTCTCTCCTGGTGCATAAATCCTTTTTTCTGCCAGGCCAGTCTTACAACCTCTTGTTTTATTTTGAAATTGGAAAATCTTACCAACACCGAACGTGGGGGCGCTTCCGCCGCCGGCCTAGCGGCTAATGAACGATGTGCCTTTTCTATCTTCAAGTCGGTGGTTTGTGGAATATCCAATTTCTCTCTTAGTAAGGATTCCACGCATTCTGCCATTGAGTTAAAACCATTTTCGGTTCCTTCTATCAGACCATGAATTCTTATGTTGTCTCTTCTTTGTTTTCCTTCTTGGTCGGTTAGCTTAGCCTCTATAGCTGCTTGTCTTTTGCGTAGGTCCAGCACAGAATCTTCGAGCACTTTTATTCGATCCTCTGTTTCCAAGATTCGGTTCTCGGCCTGGTCCACTCTGCTGTTTGTCCTTTTCAATTCTTCTCTGAATTCCCGAAATTCGGCCGTAACATCTCGGCGAAATCGTCGTAGTTCCTCAAATAGTGATTTCAGGCTAACCCTTTTGTTAGCTATCACCAGCTCCTCGTCTTCTGAACGGGGATCTTCCATTTCAGATTCTCCGGCCGATACGTGTCCTAGCCTGGAGAATTTCAGTTTCTTCTGTTTTCCTTTAGACATGATGATTTTGTCTTTTGATTTTCACTCCTCCAAAAATCCGTTGAGTTTGATTTTCAAGGTGTTATCCTGGATTGAGTCTGAGAGCTTCAGTGTTAAGCTGCAGTCGCCATGGCGTCCCAGAAAGTTCAGAAAATTTTTATTTTAAAGTTGTAAATTAGTTATGCTAACAGCAAGGTTACTAATGTCTGAGCTATGTAATGGTTGAAAGTTATACGGTAATTATTGTCTATTTTGTTTTTGCCATAGCTCTTACGTTGGTTGATGACACAACAGAAGGAAATAAAGTCATTTAACCATCAGTTCTGGCCTTCTCAATATTGACTGGATGCTATAGTAAGAGCTTGACCACTGCCACATGCTGCACAACGTGGGCTCAAGGTACCCGTGGTAATACCCGCGACGTCCAGCAGAGGGCAGAAGTTGGTCAGAAATAAAACGTTCAATAAAAGCTCAAAATGGAAGGTGAACAAGCTGTGTCAGACGGTCAAACGGACATAAATGAACAGATCAGCGTGTCAGATCTTCCAAAAAGTTCTGAAAGAGCTAAAATACAAACAGAAAAGATGATAATATATCAAAAGGAAGAAATGAGTAAAAAAGAAAAAAAAGCTTTGTTCATAACAAAGTATGAAACATTTGTTCCAAACATTTGTTCCATTGTTCATAACTCTTTATGAACAATGGAAAATGCAGGTACGTGAAACAAGAGAAAAGTTAAAGTCCAATATCACTGAAAGGAAGATGGCAGAACGTGCAGACATGTTAGAACTAAAAAGAGATGACGTCCTAAAGCTGTACTCAGAAATAAGAAATCAAATGGCACCTTCAGCTGATATAAGGAGAAAGACTGATGCATGTGATCAGAATCAGAATCAGCTTTATTGGCCCAGTATGCACAACACATACAAGGAATTTGACTGTGCAGTTACTCATGACATTGTGAGAATAATTCTGGAAAGAATAAGTGGTGTTGATGGAGATTTTGATGCAGAGCGTGAAAGAATTCGTTTACGTGGACTTCTAGAGCACAAATACGCTCTCTCCATATGTGGATTAGCCACGGCATCACATCACAGTCGGCAGTCCTCAGCTTCACACCTCGCCGTAAAACGAGCCGAGGCAGCGGTAGAACTAGCAGCAAAAGAGGCTGAGTATGAGTTTGCAAAAGAAGAACAAAGGCAAAAAGAAAGGATTGCAATTCAAACAGCAGAGTTGGAACATTTAAAAGCACAGAAGGATATGAAAGCAGCTCAAGCCAGGCTTGAAGCATATGACAGAGAGTTATCAATTCAATTCAATTCAATTCAACTTTATTTATATAGCGCCATTTCACAACAACAGTCATCTCATAGCACTATCAACTGTAGGGGGAACCCCCACAGTTGCAGAAAGACCCCAGCAATCAGGCGATCCCCTGTGAGCAAGCACTTGGCGACGGTGGAGAGGAAAAACTCCCTTTTAACAGGAAGAAACCTCCAGCAGAACCAGGCTCAGGGAGGGGCAGTCATCTGCTGCGACTGGCTGGGGGGTGAGGGGATAGAGAAGAAGAAAAGAACAGACTTGTAGAAAGCAAACAGCACGATGGGGACTCAATCTATGGGAGAGAACAAACAAATGTTAATGACCAGCAAAAAAAAATATTTCATTGAGAGTGAGGAGAGGAGTGAGGCCCAGTGTATTACTGGAGGTCCCCCGGCTGACTAAACCTATTAGCAGCATAACTAAGGGAGGGTTCAGAAACACATGATCCCTCCCTAATTGTAGGCTATATCAAAAAGGTAGGTTTTAGCCCTATTCTTAAAAACAGAGATCGAGTCTGACTCCCGAATCCAGATTGGCAGCTGATTCCACAGGAGAGGAGCTTGATAACTGAAGGCTCTGCCTCCCATTGTACTTTTGGAGATTCTAGGTATTACAAGTAATCCTGCATTTTGGGAGCGTAGTGCTCTGTTAGGACAATACGGTAGTATCAGATCTTTTAAATAAAAAGGAGCCTGATTGTTATCACAGGTGGGTGATGTACAGTCAATAAAAAGCAAACAGGTGAGCCCAGAATTCACACCCAAATCTCCCATACCAGCACCCGCTTTCATTCCTGAGCAAACAGCTCCCCCTAGTGTCACTCAACTCGCACAAGCAGTTCAAGACAGCATAAAAATGAACAGACTTCCTACACCAGAGCCAACAGTGTTTAGTGGTGAACCAATAGGGTTTATTGAATGGAAATCTACATTTGTATCACTGATTTATATCACTGATTCTCTTTTTTTCTGTCACATTTTGTCTTAGCTTTGTTTTTGAATTGTAATCGCTCGTCTTGTTTTTTTTTTTTTTCTCTTTTGAATTCTTGGATGGAATATGGGTGGGCAATATAAGCTGTGGCTTCAGCCATCACCCATTTCGGATAACTTACGTTGAATTGTATAATCAGAGGAGTTATTGTCTAATTTGACCTTGTTGGATTTTCTTTCCCCCTTTGTTATATTATTCAGTTTCTTTTAACCTGTACTATCCGAAATAAAGATTCATTCATTCATTCACTCATTCATTGAACAAAGGGGCATCTCAGCAGCAGATAAACTGTACTATTTGAAACGATATGTAACTGGCCCAGCTCGCAAATGCCTTGAAGGAACTTTCTTTAGAAACGATGAAGAGGCATATAACGATGCTTGGAACAAACTAAACCAAAGATACGGCCAGCCATTTGTGATACAGAAGGCATTTAGAGAAAAGCTTTCAAACTGGCCAAAGGTGCAGCCTAGAGACGCTGAAGGATTAAGGACCTTTGCAGATTTCATAAATGCATGCATGCTCGCTATGCGACATGTAAAAGGATTACAAATACTCAATGACTGCGAAGAAAATCAAAAACTGTTGCACAAGCTACCAGACTGGATAAACGCAAGATGGAACAGGCAGGTTACAAAGACTTTAATGGAAGGTGGTGAGTTTCCAAGCTTCAGTGATTTTGCATCCTTCCTCTCATTAGAAGCTGAAGTCGCTTGCAACCCAGTCACCTCCATTCACGCACTTTGCGGCACTGAAACAAACAGCGATAAAAGGAACACAAAGGAAATCAAAAGGAACAAGGCAACTGTATTTAACACAAACACCACTGAACAAAGTGGCAGATGGACAATAACAAAAACACCTAACTGCTCTCCTTGCACATTATGCCAGGACACTCATCAGCTCCACAAGTGCCCAGACTTCTTGAAAATGCCTCTAGAAAACAGAAAGAAACATGTGAAAGACAATAAACTTTGTTATGGTTGTTTAAAACAAGGACACAGTCCTAAGGACTGCAGACACCGCCTCACTTGTGAAACCTGCACAAAGTGACACCCAACCTGTCTTCACAATGAGAACTACAGTAATAGTCAACAAAGAGAAACACACGTGAGTACACCTAACGCAACTCAAAGTAACTCACCTGAAACAGCAACAGCCATGTTGCCATGTTGCCAGATTTGAGCGGACAGTCCGCACCTCAATGATAGTTCCAGTGTGGCTGTCAACTGCCACCAATCCACACAAGGAAAAATTGGTCTATGCGTTATTAGACACACGGAGCGACACTGTCTTCATTGATCAAGATGTGACACATGAACTGCAGGCAAATGTTTGTCCAGTAAAGCTGAAACTGACTACTATGATGGGCAAAAATGCAGTTGTAAGCAGTGGAAAGGTATCTGATCTCTTGGTGAGAGGTTATAACTCAGCCACAGTCATTAAGCTCCCCACTGCATACACAAAGGACTACATACCTGCCAACAGAGAACATATACCAACATGTGAAACAGCAAAACTGTAGAGTCACTTGCTGCCTATTGTAGATGAGGTCCCCCACTCCTCAGTTGTGAAGTAAGTCTCCTCATTGGTTATACTTGTCCTAGAGCTCTCGCACCCAAACAAGTACTATTAGGCAAAGAAAATGAGCCCTATGCCATTCAAACTGACTTAGGATGGAGCATAGTTGGCAATTCAGTACCTTGCAATGAAACAGACATGGCAAGCAGTCTCTGTCATTGAGTGAGCGTTAAGGAAATCCCTCCCTCCACTCCAGCAGACGCAATACGTGCTTTGGAAAGAGATTTTAAAGAGACTGGCAGAAATGAAAAAACTGTGTCACAAGATGATTTAGTGTTCCTCCAGAAACTTGAGCAAGGCATAACACAAACTGAAAATGGACATTATAAAATGCCATTGCCGTTTAAAGAAAGGCCACAAATGCCAGATAACAGACAACTCGCTGAAAACAGACTCAAACGTTTAGCCAAAGAGAACAGCCTTGCATATCCTGTAGGCTCACAGTTCATAACCAGAGATTTCTATGTAGACGACAGAGTCACCAGCGCAGAGACGGTAAACGACGCTATTGAACTGGCAAAGGAAGCACGTGAACTATGTGCAATAGGTGGACTAAGGTTACACAAGTTCGTGTCCAACAACATTGATGTTCTAAACAGTATTCCAACTTCAGAGCATGCAACGAATACTGAAACAAAGGACTTAACATTTGGTGAAACACAAACAGAAAGAGGACTTGGCATTCATTGGAATGTGGAGAAAGATTCCTTTTTATTCAACATCACGCTGAAAGACCAACCACCAACCAGGCATGGCATCTTGTCCACAGTCGCAGCAATATACGACCCCCTTGGTTTCATTGCTCCCTATGTGCTCAATGGTAAAGGAATTCTCTAAGAGATGTGTCGTCAAGGAACGGATTGGGACGACCCACTACCTGAACTTCTTAGGCCATGGTGGGAGTGCTGGAAAGGAGATCTACACAATCTGAAAAAACTGCAAATAAACAGATGCTATGTTCCTGCAGATTTTGGAGATGTAGTGAAAAGAGAAATACATCACTTTTCCGATGCAAGCACCACAGGATATGGACAATGTTCTTTTCTCAGACTCATAAACAGAAACAAAGACGTTCACTGTACCTTCATCTTGGGCAAAGCACGTGTCTCTCCCACAAAGGTCACCACAATCCCAAGGTTAGAACTTACCGCAGCCGCAATGTCAGTCGCCGTGAGCAACATACTAAAAAAGGAACTGCTCTATAACAACGTCGAGGAGTTCTTTTGGACAGATTCAAAGGTCACTCTAGGATACATAAATAACGAAGCAAGACACTTTCACACGTTTGTTGCTAATAGAGTGCAGAAAATCCGCAACAGTACCACTCCACAACAATGGTTTTATGCGCCTACCAGCAAAAACCCTGCAGACATGGCATCCAGGGGTACATCAGTAAATGAACTGCTTTCATCCAACTGGCTCACAGGCCCTCCGTTCCTGTGGGAAAAGGAGATACGACTTCCCACAAAAGATACGATTGAACTTGCAGTAGGAGACCCAGAGGTGAGAAAGGTGCAGACACTAAGCACACAAACTGTTGAACATCCAAGTCTTAGTGACCGCCTCACAAAGTTCTCATCCTGGTCCCGTGCAGTCAGCGCAGTAGCACGTCTTAGACGTTATCTGCTCAAAAACAAATCAAAGACACTTACTACTGTAACTGAAAGATAAAATGCAAAAACTGTAATTATCAAAGATTTACAAAGTCAAGCATATCAGAATGAAATAGAGACATTAAGCAAAGGCGAACAACTACTAAAGAACAACAAAATGTACAACTTGGATGTTTTCTTGGACAAGGACAATGTGCTCAAGGTGGGAGGAAGGCTACAGCACTCATCTCTTCCCAACTCATTCAAACATCCAACAATCATTCCCAGAGAACATCACATCACAAAACTGATAATTACTCACTGTCACGAAAGGGTCAACCATCAGGGAAAGGGCTTCACAATGAATGAGATACGATCCAGTGGCTATTGGATTCCAAGGTTAAGTCAAACAGTCGCATCCTACATTCGCCAGTGTGTGTTTTGTCGGAAACAAAGGAGACCTGTGGAAGGACAAAAAATGAGAGATCTGCCCATAGAAAGAACTGAGCTCTCTCCACCTTTCACATACTGTGGTATGGACGTTTTTGGCCCGTTCCTGACCAAACAAGCAAGGAAGGAATACAAAAGGTATGGCCTCCTTCTCACATGCTTCTATTCATGTGCAGTTCATGTTGAAATTTTAGAGGACCTATCGACAGACGCCTTTATAAATGGACTCAGATGCTTTATTGCTTTAAGAGGCTCTGTCAGGCAAATAAAACGTGATCAGGGCACTAACTTTGTAGGTGCCAAAAATGAACTGAATGCAGCACAAAGTGAAATAGACACTGACAAACTGACATCCTTCCTTGCAGAGAAACAATGTGATTTTGTCCTAAACACACCTCATGCTAGTCATGCAGGTGGAGTATGGGAACGGCAAATACGGACTGTGAGAAGCGTTCTTAATGCAACATTGGCTCTCACACCAGGTCGACTCACTGATTCTTCACTCAGAACCTTCTTCTACGAAGCAGCTGCAATAGTAAACAGCCGCCCCTTAATTTGGATCATTGACAATCTCAATGATCCAAACAGTTTGGAGCCACTAACTCCAAATCATCTTGTCACAATGAAAACCTCAACTGCTCTGCCTCCCCCCGGACAGTTCGTTAAGGAAGATTAGTATGCACAAAAACGATGGCGTCAAGTACAGTACTTACTTGAACAGTTTTGGAGCAGATGGAAAAAGGAGTACCTTCAAAACATCATGGTCAGACAAAGATGGCACACGCCAAAAAGGAACATGCAAATAGGAGACAGTAATGGACAAAGATGAAACGCAACCACGATCTCAATGGAAACTTGGACGAATCTTGGACACTGCAAAAGACACAGATGGACTTGTCAGAAAGGTCAAAATCGCTTTCGCGGACAGAAATCTTACCAAAAAAGGGTCAGCGTGTGAATAAAATGTCTATAGTAGAATGCCCAGTTCATAAGTTAGTTCTACTATTAGATTAGGAAAAGTAAATATAGAATGTTAAAAGGTGTTTTGAAATGTTGAAAGTTGTACTTATAACATGTTTACAAAGTTATTGTTTTTTGTTAAGTAATTTGAAGAAATTATTTGTGTTTTATGTGTGACAGCAAATAATTTGGTGGCAAGATAACAAGATGACAAGACAAGATGACAAGATGGCGCCCACAGTGGTCGCCATGGTGCTTCGCTGCACTTTGTTTTGTTTGTTTTTGTTCGTCAATTGTGTGCCTGCCTGCTCTTACACCCGTGAAGAGCTACTAAATGTCAGGACTTTCACTCCCACGGACCTACTCCCGGTTTTTTTGGCTCCTGCCGCCGATCTGGTTCACCTTTTAGCCCAAAAAGTGAGACAGCAAAAGAGAGGAAGAAGAGCGGGCGCTCTCGTGCGGCTTTGCAGGAGAGGCACGCGCACGGCTTTGCCTGGGATATTTCTGTCCAACGTCAATTCTCTCTATAACAAGGTAGATGAACTGAGACTGCTGATGCGATTTAAGGACCTCTCCACCTCATGTGCCCTCTGCTTTACTGAGACCTGGCTCAAGGAAAAGACACCGGACAGCGCGCTCCTCCTCGAGGGATTTCAGCTGTTTTGCGCTGATGGAGACACGGGGCTCTCCGGCAAGACCACAGGCGGAGGAGTCTGCTTCTACATCAACAGCAGCTGGTGCTCCGATGTAACTGTGATCGCCCAACACTGTTCTCCCGCTCTGGAATATTTATTCATCAACTGCAAGCCATTTTATTCCCACGTGAGTTCGCTTCATTCATCCTGGCCGCTGTTTACGTCCCGCCCGATGTGGACGTGTGCGAGGCTCAGCGCGTGCTCGCGGATCACATTCAGCAAGCGGAGCGGACTTTTCCGGACTCTCTGGTTATTGTGGTTGGCGACTTTAACCAGAGCAACCTGAGCCACGAACTCCCCCGATACAAACAGTTTATTAAATGCCCCACCAGAGGAGAGAACACGCTGGATCACTGTTACACTACAGTTAAGGACGCGTATCGCACTGTTCCCCACGCTGCACTCGGACTATCTGATCACGTGATGGTCCACCTGATTCCCACATACAGACAGAGACTGAAGCTCACAAAACCTGTTGTGAGCACTACGAGGAAATGGACCAGTGAAGCTGGGGAGGAGCTGCGCACGTGCTTGGAAATAACTGACTGGGGCATGTTTAAAGGAGCCACGCACGATCTGGATGAGTACACGGACACTGTGACCTCATATATCCACTTTTGTGAGGAGAGCATTCTTCCATCGCGCACCAGGGTGAGTTACTCCAATGACAAGCCCTGGTTCACAGCTAAGCTCAGACAGATCAGGAAGGAGAAGGAAGCAGCGTTGAAAAGTGGAGACAGGGACTGCTACAGGGAGGTCAAATATCAGTTTAACAGAGAGCTGAGGAGAGCTAAATCTGTTTATTCTGAGAGACTCCAGCAACACTTCTGTGTGGAGAGGACTGAGGCAAATCACCAACTATCGGCCTCAGGCTTCTAAGGGTCAGGATGACAAAGCCCTTTGTCAAAGACTGTCCCAACACTATGCCCGTTTTGACACCTCGTCAGCTGTGTCCAACTCCCCCCCTCCCCCCAGCGCCACTGCCTCCATGGTCCCTACTTCATCAAAGGCGGCCCCCCCTCCTCCCCCCCTGCCCTTGCCATCAGTGAGCAGGACGTGCACAGACAGTTCTCCAGACTGAACCCGCGCAAGGCCCCCGGTCCGGACGGCGTGTCTCCCTCCACCCTGAGACACTGTGAGGAGGAGCTGACTCCTGTCTTCACAGACATTTTTAACACCTCCCTGAAGTCATGCCACGTGCCGGCCTGCCTCAAAACCTCTACCATCGTCCCTGTCCCCAAGAAGCCATGGATCACTGGACTTAACGACTACAGACCTGTAGCGCTCACCTCTGTAGTCATGAAGTCCTTTGAGCGCCTGGTCCTGCCCCACCTCAAGACCATCACCACTCCCCTCCTGGACCCGCTGCAGTTTGCCTACAGAGCCAACAGATCTGTGGACGACGCAGTCAACCTGGCCCTCCACACCATCCTGCAGCACCTGGACTCCCCGGGAACCTATGTCAGGATCCTGTTTGTGGACTTCAGCTCTGCATTCAATACCATCCGCCCCGCTCTGCTCCAGGACAAGCTGTCCCTGCTCAACATGCCTGACTCCCTCTGCAGGTGGATCACCGACTTCCTGACGGACTGGAGGCAGCATGTGCGGCTGGGAAAGACTGTCTCAGACTCTGTTAGCATCAGCACCGGATCACCCCAGGGCTGTGTACTTTGCCCCCTGCTCTTCTCCCTGTACACCAACTCCTGCACCTCCAGCCACCAGTCTGTCAAGCTGATCA